>CAAHFI011404031.1:0-15066 GCA_900893395.1 Euglena gracilis
GGCAGGGGCTGACTGATGGGCCAGGGGAGGACTTGTGAGGGGTGGCGAAAGAAGACAGGGCAGTAGTGGAGTGCAGAAAGGGGCTCGGGGTGGGGTCTGGGAAGTCAGGCTTCGGCTGAGGGGGTCCGTTGCAATACGCCAAACAACGACACGCCCCAAGTCGCCTTCAAGCTTGTTTGGTTTTCGAAGGAATTCTTCGGTGGCTTGGCTTGGGTGTGCCTTGGGCAGGCAGGGAGCGCCCAAAAGACGGCCCAAAGTGCAAGGCGGCCTTTCTGAGTGGCAAATCACACAGTGGCCCGGCGGGGATGTGCATCACATGCGTTCTCCCCCCATCCGGACCAAGGCACGTGGGAATGTGCAGGGGGTCCGTGTACGGCACACTGTGCAGAAGGAACGGTACCTTTGGCGGGCCCCGCCCGTAAGCCGAGGCCTTGGCGTTGACCCGGGAAGGAAAATATTCAGCAGCGAAGCCACCTGCGGTCCCGCCTTTGTGGGGTTCCTGCAGTTATGGAAGGCAGTGGCTGGCCGCATTGGAGATTGGAGGATCCACAGGGAAACGTCCACTTCATGAACGCACCCCATGCAAATGACAAAAACGCCAAGAAAGGGTGTTTGGTTGCAGCACTCCACCTCCAGTCAATAACACTCCAGTAAGCTCCGGCACACTCAGCAGGGAGGACCTGCAAATACGCCGAGCCGCCCCGGCTGCACCAACAAGACGGGAACCGGCCATCGTAATAAATAACACCAAACTACACCCCCCGATTACCCCCCCCCCTAGTCGTACGACCACCCCTCATTTACGACCACCCCCGGCCACAGGTTGCAGGTCATGGGGGTGTTACGACCCCCCCCCCCGGTCACAGGAACCCGGTCGTGCGACTAGGGGGGGGGGGGGGGGTACCTGCATTCAACTCAAAGGGTGGTTGGTCCGGACCATACCCACCTCCTCAGAGGAATTGTCATGACACGTTGGCCAGCACAACTTCCAATTACGACAGGTTGGTTGATGTGAAGTGAAGTACCCTGCCAGTTTCCCTGGCGGCACAGGGGGAACGTAGCAGGAAGCGGCAGGGAGACCGCACCGGAAACCGGTGCTGCAGCCGTGCAGGGGGAGGGGGGAGGCCGAGGGTACCCCTCGGCCACCGGCGTCGACAGCAGATGCCCGGGGCTGTGGCAGGGTGGAGAGGGTTGGTTGGGGCCCTCGATCCATGCACATGCATCAACGTTGTGGTCCAAGCCACCCCCGATATTGGTGCCTGGTAATTGCATCGTGTTATTATTATGTTTTATTTTTATTTGTTGTTTTTGTTCGTTCATTCATTCATTCATATTCATTTTTTCTCCCTCGCCTCTCCCTCGGGATTTGGGTATTTTGTCCAAAGTGTGTTCCTTGGAAAACTGACCCCAATTCATCCTAGCAGCTTGCTGCAAAATGCTCGCGGCCCTTTTCTTTGTTCAATCTCCCCCCTTTTAGGTAGGTCCAAACTGACACCCTGTTCGGAGGCATCCCGAAAAGGTTCATTTTTTCCCCTCCGGAGCCTTGCCCTGAAAAACCTGTTACAATTTCCCCTCCGCCTGCCTGAGCACCTTGTCTGAGATTGAGATGGGTAAACACTGGGGAGGGTGCTGACTTGCTTGGCCAAAATATGGGTGAGAAGAGAAGAAAATATGAGTGGTGTTCCTACAAGGAGGGAAACCCTGACTGGAAAAAAAAAGTTACTTCAGCTTCATGTTGAGGTACTTTTGTTCAACTTGCAAGCATTAGAATGCAAAAAAAAAATCAACAACATCTCACCACATGACGTTTCAGGAAGTCCTCAAATCTCGAAACCTTCGAGATTTTTCATAGATGTGAACAGGAGAAGTTTTTCCAGGGAAGATGACCTTTAAAAAAAAATTGGCTAAAAACATCAGGTGGTGGTGTTACATCCAGAGCCATGAACCTCCCCCTGGTTTCGCCATAAGCGACCATCAAGCCACTTGGAGGGATTAGAACACAATAAACCCATACCTGAAACTCCCCCCTCCCATTTAAGTGCGCAGTGTCCAAATGGTGCACAGTGCCCAAATAAGTGTCACACCCGAGGGCCCGAAAGTGAAGTCCAAAAAAAGTGCTCACTCCCAAAAAAAGTCACTTTTCACTGAACTGTTTTCGGGTAGTGCCCAAATGAAGGTCACACCCTGAGGGTCCGAAACAACGGTCCAATAATGCGCGCACCCCGTGCCCTTAATTGGGGGGGGGGGGACCCCAAGAAGTCATCAATTGACAAGTCAGCCGACATCAGCCTGCGACAAGATCCCGGGGAGGTCCTGCAGTAGACTTTCCAATGACAAGTCAATGTAAATGTAGCCATGAACAATGTCTGGAAATGCCTCCAATTAAAATTAAAGGTTGTTTCATCAGGTTTTCACGCTCATCTTCACCCTCGGCCAGATCCAAACCTGGGGTCAATTCTCCAAGGAACACATTTTGGACAAAATACCCAAATCTAGAGGGAAGAGTGTATGTTTGCACATGAACAAACAAAAAATAAACAAAAAATAATAAAATAATAAAAGCGCGATGCCAATTACCAGGCACCAATATTGGAGGGGGGTGCATCCATACCAACCGGCCAGGGATGCCAGGTGCTGCCAGCGACCAAGCAGGAAGGGAGGACATACATGGGTCGCCTGCTGCGAGCTCGGAAGCCTCAGGAGGGCGGTCAGTGGCGGCCATTTGGGGGGGGGGGGCTTGGCGTGGGGCTTTCGTTTTTGCATAATCTGTTAAAATGCTGTGGTGGGTGGGGGATCAACCCCCCTGTACCAGGCCTTCCCGTTCTGCCTGGGGGGAGGGTGGCATGCGTGGGAACACCAGAGGCAGGGCTCAACATGACGGCACCTGCCGGGGCCGGGCTCAGCGTATCAACGATGGCATCCACCCTGGGTCAGCCCCGCAAAACTTCCACACACAACCCGGCGCCGAAGGCGCCGGTAAAACTTTTTGGGGGTCTGAAATCGGTGCTCCCGGAAATACGGGAGGAGGTGGGGGTGGTCGACCCCCCACCCACCACCCTCTGAGGCGGCCTAACTCGCACTTAGCTTTGAAAGTGGCTGTAAATTTGCGCCGACGCGCAAATCCAAAAAAAGTTCTGTTTTTCGAACACCGAGGCCTGAGACTCAGGACAGTCTGAAAATAGTGTCTCCCTGCACCCCAGGGCTGGGGACGAAAGCAACAACCTGGAACTCCACGGTCCACGGGCACAGCGCTCCCGGGGCCCAGTGTGCATGAACACAAAGCGGCGGGTGATGAAACGAGGGGACTCCATTGTGCATTTGCACTTTGGCGCAAATGTGGGTGACCATGCGCACTTGGACAATGACAACAACATATGTGTCAACACGTGTTTCCATTGCGCCACAGGCAATGGGTAGGCTGATGAAGAATATAGAATTTTAAGAGTTATATTGTGCCAAAGCGCAATACAAATACAATTTTTTAAAATTGCAAAAGCAACATGGCTTGCGCCGAAGCGCAAATATAACTACTTGAAACTTATCTCACAACGGAGGGAGAGAAAGGCCCTGGTAGAGTATGAACACCAGAGGGGATAGAGCACAAAATGTAGTGCAGGGGGACGGAAGCCTACTCTCAGTCACGTTGCCTTAAAATTGGTCAACATTGCGCATTGGCACAAGAGCCACGCTGTTTGCAATTTTAAACAGTGCATTTCTATTGCGCTTTGGCGCAATGTAACTCTGAAATTTCTATACTTCATAAGCCTACCCATTGTGCTGTGGCGCAACAGTTATCAATTTTCAAATTCTCATTTTTATCACTGTGGGTGGAGAGAGCAGTCCTGGCAACATCTCATTACCAGAGCGAACGGGGCTAAGGTGGAGGGAAGCCTTGCCTGGGACAGGAAGCCAACCCCCTGGTCTGTGAAAGCAACCACCAACTTCTTGATATCCAGACGTGTCTGTCCTATGCGTTGTAAACCCAACTTCCAGCGCCGGAGGTTCCTCCCACTTGCCTCGCAGTTAAGCATGCCTGAGGGGCCCTTCTTTTTGGCCGACTTTTTGAAAGTCGAAAAAATCCTAATTGGAAAAGAACAGTCACCAGATGAACCCTGGGAATCACAGCCGAGGAAACAGTTGAAACAGTTTTGGGTGCCGAAAGGGTATTTTAAAGAAGCTCGTCACCCCCCTTTCCTCACCCAGGGTTTGAAGCACACAACTTTGGGGGATGAGCGAATGGAATTGAGAAATTGAAAGGGCCCATCAACAAAGGCGGAGAAGGGAAGACATGCTGACACACCTTTTTTCGGTAATTTGCAACCCACCAGACAGCCACATGCCACCGGCAGATGGAGGGCATTGTTCAGCCGAAAAGGTCTTTCTGTCAACATCACAAAAACCCCACTTTGTGCACTGAGTGCAAGGTCACTCAGGCTCCACAGCCTACCACCCACGATTCGTCCTATTGTATCAGCCACTTCCTCCCCAGCGCCTGAATAGTTTCTAAAGCACCAACCCAGTTTCTGGCACAGCAGCGCTCAAACCCCCCTCATCATTCTCCTCTATCCCCACCTTTTCACAAAGGACGACCGCATTCAAATGCATCTGCCATTTGAAAAGACATTTGCACTTAAGCGCAATTTTTTTAACTTGCGCTCAAGTGCAAGGTAAAAAAATTTGCGCTTAAGCACAAGTTAAAACAGAAGGCCCTCAGTTTATGGGAATCCCTCTGATGTGTTACGGTGTGTCGGGGGCCCCTCTCTGAACGGCCAGTGTGCGGGCTTGGTGAGGAAATACATTGCGCCGAAGCGCAAGGGACATGCCTACATACCTACCCCCCCCCCGGGAAACTGTCACCTGACAGGTTGGCCAGTACTGGGGACCCTGACAACTTCCTATCATTGCAGGTTGGCCGGTACCAGGGACCCTGACAGTTTCCCCGGGCGGGACCCTGACAGGTTCTCGGGCATGACAGTTTCCCGGGGGGGGGGGGTAATGCACTGCTTGTTCATTCAGATTACACGTCAGCCGCCTGTTTGCACTTCTCATTTTTTTGTATGATGGTTTGCGCTTCGGCGCAATGTATTTCCTCACCAAGCCCGCACACTGGCCGTTCAGAGAGGGGCCCCCGACACACCGTAACACATCAGAGGGACTCCCATAAACTGAGGGCCTTCTGTTTTAACTTGCGCTTAAGCGCAAATTTTTTTACCTTGCGCTTAAGCGCAAGTTAAATAATTTGCGCTTAAGCACAAATGTTCATGACCATTGCCTTCTGTGCACGGCAGTGTGGGGCTGGTGTTGCTCACCAGACGTTGGGACAGGTCCCTGGGCTTGCCTCAATCCCCAACCCCCCCACCTAGGTGGTTCCCGCTGTACCGCTCCTCACGCTTCAAGCACCCAGGAATCACAACTCTGTGACATGCCGTTTTATCCAGCTTTTCACAACGTGGTGTAGAGTCGCCCTCTGGATGCCTCAGCAGGCAACCCTTCAGACACACATAACAGATCCTAAAAAAAAGCAACAAAAAGGGCCAATTCTCACCCAGAATTGTCACCCAGCCTGTGTGGCACCATCTGGGGAACACAGTCAAGGCTTCAAAAACGAGGGACTCACAACGGGGGTTTTGGCCCACTTTTGGGAAAATCACGTGTCCCGGCGGTCAAACCCAGGGTTTTGAACCTTTTCAAAATGGTGCACAGGCTGAAAAACACAAAACTGGGCCTGTTCCCTGGGTCCCAACATCGGCAAATGATGCACACGCCACCGAGGAGGGTCTCCGGAACCAGTGGGTCAAAAGGGTGGGTTCTACCGCCGGGTCTCAAAAAGATCCAAAAATTTGCGCGAAGCGCAAGCTAAAAATCAAAACCTTAAGTGCGAGTTAGGCCGCCTAAGACCTGGCTGTTTGGCTGATTCCCATTCTGCCCTGCTCCCCCCCCCTCCCAACATGCCCTGATGGCCGGTCCTCCATCAGGGGTGAGCTTGGGAGTGCGGTGACTTGGACTGCCCAGTCCACTTCCAGCCCCAGCCTAGTTCCCCATCGCCCCTGTCCTGAGCATTTCTCTGCCAGCATTTTGCGCTACTTTTGGAGCCTGTTGTGCCGGGCCGTCTGCCGCGTTACCTGCTTGAAATGTCTCCCCGACGAGTGGCTCTCCAGCCGTGGTACCTACCCCCCCCCGGGAAACTGTCACCTGACAGGTTGGCCAGTACGGGGACCCTGACAACTTCCTATCATGACAGGTTGGCCAGTACCAGGGACCCTGACAGTTTCCCGGGCGGGACCCTGACAGTTTCCCGGTAGGGCATTTCACGGGAAAATCAATGAAAAAAGACCCTGACAGTTGGCCGGTACCGGGGACCCTGACAGTTTCCCGGGCGGGACCCTGACAGGTTCTCGGGCATGACAGTTTCCCGGGGGTAGTAGGGTGGTTGGCAACAGTCCTGGGTGGTTGGGTTCAACCCCCCATTGACTTAGGAGGCATAAATTGCCCATGATAAAATTGACTGAAGTGTCACCCGGAATGCCAGAAAAAATGATGTGAAAAACAGCCAAAATTTTCGAGTTACACATAGGATGAGAAATTTTTCGGCCATTTTGACTGTATAACAGATGAAGCGGAAAACCGCTTCCATGATTTCCGAAATTTATTTTTTTAGCAGATTCACATGTAAATGTAATACAGCAAAAGGTTGCTGAAAAACTATTAAATCGACAAACAATCAATGATGTCATCTGTCCGTCCGACACACAGATACAGAAGGAGAATATACACATAGCAAATACCTGCGTGCAAGGAATACATCCGCATAACTAAGAAAATAAAGTAAAATGACTAATGAAGCGGAATACCGCTTCATCGACACCCACGTGCGTGATACTACATGGAGTCCAACTGGATCAGATCTAACAGAAATACAGTTACATTTATGTTGCGCCGGATAAAAAGGAGGAGAGACCACGTATCACCTTTGTGATTCACTCTGCCTGACACCGACGTTGGCCACCGTCGGTGTCGGTTGTTCCTGTGGGCTGCCGGGGCCGCAAGCGGCGGAAGCAGGCACCCGGCAGCCCCGTGGCTCCCCGCCTTGCACTGCCGGAGACAGAATGGTTTTGGACCTAGACTGAACGTGGAACCCATATATGACGTTTGTGGTGCACATGGCGGTTTGGCGGTTGTGTAATGCGCGCAGCAAATGCGTAGGTCCATGAACAGGAGATACAGAAGGTAAAGGAAGCGGCTTTCCGCTTCCTTGACACGTTTTTGTCACAATTCACAAAAAGGGGAGAGGCTGGACCGGGTCCAATTCACTTCCCCGTACCCCGAACGGTGCCCAGCCGTCAGGGGTTCGGTTACGGCTTTTGCTGGACCAGGCAGGCGATCGTACAGTCCAGGCTCCCCAGTTATCGTAGTACATAAACCTTACGTACTGTACGATGTACCTTGCGAAATGCACTTCATGGTTCTGTCAAACGTTAAACGGTTAACAACATCGCGCATCGCATTGCAATGCTTACGAAGCCACGCAGAATGCAACGTCAGATTCAAAAGGAAGCGGTTTTCCGCTTCTTTTAACAAAGTGTACAATATGTTTAATGTCAGTCGCGAGGTACATAACTGTTTACCGGTTGCATGTACCATCACCAGGACAACAGTGTTAATGTTATCATCCAAATTGAAGAACACGATTACAGTGGTGGACCGAAGCCAAGATTGGTACGCAACGCGACGTGCTCGTATCGCATTGTTCGCTACGTCACTTCCGCTGAGGTGATCGAGTCCATGAGAAGTCCTCCGCTGACATGACCTTGGCGGAGTTTTTATTAATAACAACATAGAAAACGGTGTTATAACTCCGACAGAATGAAAAGGAAGCGGAAAACCGCTTCACCTACGACTGAGATCGCGACCACATGTAAGTTCATACCGAGTGGTGTGACCACAAAGTACTACATTGTTCAAACCACATGCATTCAGGTCGTTTAACTGAACGTGCTCTACGGGCTGCCGCTGGCAATGGCCAGCAAAGGCCGTATGTGGCGGGGACTGCCCACCCCCTCCACGTACTGTCTGTGGTTCCCTACCAGTGACAGCCTCCTTTTTGCCTTTCCTGGAGGCAGCGGGAATCCGCTTCATACGAAGCCACATGTGTGGGTAGCGACTGTGATCACGCAGGCAGTCAGGTTCATTAGTACAGAGCTTGAACACAGTTTGTTAGAGGACGTTTGTTTTCTGGTGTCACTGTTCTAAGTCACATTGGTGTGGAAGGCTAAAGGAATTTGGGAGATCGGTGTATATACCGAGATCAAGATACTACATACGCCTGAGCTGTCCGATCAGTTGGTTAGTCCGCAGGGTAGGGTAGTGACTGTGATCACGGCAGGCAGTCAAGCAAATGTGGGTAGTGACTGTGATCACCCAGGCAGTTGTACCGAAAAAAACAGGCATTAATTTTGAAAAGAGACAGAATAGGAAGCGTTTTTCCGCTTCCTGAAAAAACCGCTGAAAAAATACGTAAATCCAGCCCTACGTTTCCGAATCGCGAGGTTTCTAACCGACGTAACATGGCAGTTGTACCACCAACCACATCAATTCATCACAAGTTCCCAGGTACTCCTGTTTTGGAAGGATTTTACCTGACATCGCGCTCTGGATGCGCCCAATTTGAGAGACCAACGTCCTGTTGCACCCCCCCGTTTCAAAATCAGAATACCCTTACCAAACAGCACCAAAAAAACAGCAACAATCTCCATACGAAGCGTAAAACCGCTTCATATGTGACATTGAAGGCAATTTAACAAAGAGTGTCTGCTTTAATGTGTTATAAACAGCAGATCCACAAGAGGAAGCGGTTATCCGCTTCCTTTCTGTCAGTATATCCGTATCTTTCCGTTGGATCAGAGAACACATGCCTGCTGTTGCATCGCCCGTGGAATTGGTCCTGAACATTCGGGCCTGCGCGCGTATCTGCAACATGGTAGGCCTCGTACGGGATGGGACCTCTTTCACGATGCCTTCGTGGCTCGTCAACTAGGTGCCCAGGCGATTGTGGCACTGTGCTGCATGGTGCGGCTGAATCGCCGTTCGCGTCGCACAGTGGAAGCGGTGCGGGAGGCCTACATGCGGTCTTCACTCACCGTCCTCGGTGGCTGGGACAGCTCGCCACTGGGGCGTATGCTGTGTGGCGTACGCTGCATCGACAGGCGCAACCCTCGCAGACCCCAGTACAGTGGCCGAGAACACTCCCAGCATGCGGGCGCTGCAGCAGCTTCCGAGAGCAATGCGGAGAACGCTACGGCACACTGGCATTGGTGGGTCGTACGGAGGTGCCGGTTGCAGCCCGGGCAGCAGTGGCGGCGCGGGACATCCTGGCCTCCCTGCGGAACCACCAGGTTGTCCTCTGGCTGGACAACTTCTGCTGGCTACGCTGGGGAACGGACCCAGCCACCCCAAACCTGAGCCAGAACCTCACTGCTTTTGGAACAGTGCAGAGTGCAAGACACCCTGAGAATCGGGTTGATTCATTCCTTTCGTACCGTTTAACAATGTCCTTCCGGTCACTGGTTGCTGAAAGAGAAATGAATATATTTTTTCGTACAAATTAAAATGAAGCGGAAAAACGCTTGCTGTTCACACTACATGGTTTTTACATGTGTATAGACAGCAGCTAAATCATTCTGGTGGAATGCAACGTGCGTACTTTGCACTGTTGACGCTTTCTGCAGCTGGAGAACCTGATGCACCGCCAGGGAACGCGGACACGCTCCGTGACGTTCCCGGTGTCTCCAGGACATCCAGAGCTGTGTGAGTTGATTGGCAACCTGGAGGTGGTGGCGTCCTCCTGTTGTACGGCGTCGCCGCTGCTGCACCAAGCCGTGGGTCGTATACGCCGGATGCAGCTCACCGAGACCAGCATCAGGGTGCCGCTGGATGTGGCGCGGACCGACATGCGGTCCCTGCAGTGGCGTCCGCTGTCGCTGACCGAGCAGGTGGTGTCAGCCAACCTGGACCTGCTGCTGGTGTTGCAGACGGCCAGATCCCTGCAGCACCTCACGCGCCGCCAGACGCCGCTACTAGTGGACGAGAACATCCACTACCGATGCCTGCGGCTGCTGTACTCAGCGTCAGCATCGCGGTACTACGTGTCCCGCTACCTGGCTGAGGTCCCTGCTGTACGGCATCTGGCACGCGTACAAGCACACGGTGACCGTCGTCTACCGGGCGTTCTTCCCGGTGCTGGCCCACCTGGAGGTCTCCCCTGGTGACCACCACCTGACGTGCAGCCTTCGGAGTCACATGGTACATGGAAGCTGTTTGCCAGCCTTCTGTTGTCCCGCGAGTCGTCACATGTCCCATTCTGAGTCGCGTATAGCACCAGAGAAGCGGTTTTCCGCTTCATGGCTAGTTGCATGCAATTTAAGGAAGTGTATGACTTGCTATCTGCGACTCAGTAGTCAACTGACGACCAGAATGGAGGACTGGACCCGCTCTGCGACAACAAGAGCTGAGCAACAGCAGCAACTCCGATCGTACCCATACCAGCTGATGCAGGGGCTGTGGAACATCCTGGTGTTCTATGCCCCGGCCTTGCTGCACCTGGGACACGAGGTCCGTCAGTGTACCTGGAGGGGGAGACCCGAGGACGAGGTGAAGGGTACCACCGCTCGCCTGGTGCTGCAGAAGTGCCTGCTGCTGCTGATGCACCTGGAGAGCCTGATCAGTCCCGGAAGGCCGCCATCGGAGTACCAGCGGACCATCTCCCTGGCCCTGCTGGGGTGGCAGGACTGGATGTCCGGCTGCCTGGCTGCGTGTTCGTGGAGGAGGCTGGCGAGGCCATGCTGTCGCGGTGTCCTCTGCCTGCAAGCGGAACCCCCACGTGACCAGCTTCGAGGGTACGCTGCACCTGTTCCTGAACCTCGGCGCCCCCTCCGGTGAGGCACACCACAGCCGTGGCAGCCTCCGGAAGCAGCTGGTGCAGGAGATGTGTCGTCGTGTGCGAGGCCTGGTGGGAAGCCCTGGCGACCGTCCATTTCCAAAGAGGGTGGACAGCACCACGGTGCGGTGGCTGGTGGAACCGGAGACGTACCCGAGCTGGATGGCACCGGAACCTCTGCCAGCGCGGATGACCACTGAGCAGCTGCTGCCTGTCCTGCGACACTCCCTGCAGACGCTGGTCCGAGGGCAACGCCTGGCAGCTGACGTGGAGGAGTGGCTCAGGAGCAACGTGGGCTCCGTCGATCCGGATCTGCTGCAAGAAAGAGAAGAGGCCATGGCGCCGTTCTTGGCACGCAGAAGAACCAGGGCTGACCCAGCAGGAGTTCCTCCTCAGCATGCAGATGAAGCGGAAAACCGCCTAGTGGACACGGATGAAGCGGAAAACCGCTTCGACGACAACAGAGCTGCGATGGAGGTGGCACAGGCTTCAGCTGTGTGGGTGACACGGAGGAGGGTAGCAGCTTGTACGAGCCACCGGAGTCCCTCTACGAGCCACCCGGTGACTTGTCGGACGGCTACGTGTCCGCGGGGCCTCCGACGGATTGGACTGGCTGGGATCACTGCAAGGCAGTGATATTTCCGACGCTTCGTCGGATGTTTCCGTGGCAGTGGTGTGTACCTGGCTATATATTGCCCATCACGAAAGTATCACGTTTTTCTACTGTATTAGGGACACGTTGGGTTCACAAGAAATACTCCCAAATACAAAGGCACATACCAGAACAACTGCACATAGCAAATACCCTGCAGAAAAAAGGATGTGTTTTTTTTAGAGATGGTGCTGTTTGGTTTGTTTGGGAGTTAAAGTAGGGAGTGTTTTGTAAATCCAAGCCAAAGGCAAATTAAATGGATGATTTCAATCTGCTTTCCATCCTCGTTTTTGGAAATAAATGATCCAATTCCATTCATTTCTCCCTCATTTCCAGCCGATTTGACAAACGGCTGCATAATTTTCTACTGTTACCCACAGACCAGTACGCATGGCTCCGAAGAGGCTGGCGAAGGCGGACACCACGGGACAGTCGATCCCGAAGCTGCTGGAAGATGAGGAGATGTGGCTGCAGAGGGAACAGGGTTAGATTTACGATTCCTTTTGCTGAATGGACAGGTTGATTCGATATGTCTGGCATGATCACCCTCAATGGAAATACTTCTGTTGACATTCTCCACTGAACATGTCTGTGTGACGTGCATTAACAAACAAAAAATAACTTCGGTCCAATTATGAAGCGGAAACACGCTTCATTGCAGTGAATTGCATTTTTCTCCAATAAAAGAAGTATGACTTAACTAACCCTGCAGTCGGGCAGCTGGTCCTGGACGTTGACCTGAGCCGGGGGCAGGTCCGGCGGCCCCGTCAGGAGCACGTGAACGACCTCATCAAGGAGCTGCAGAACAATCCGCCGCAGGAGCTGGTGCTGACGGTGTGGCCGGAGAGAGGTGTCCGCCAGCCCCCAGCGTATTGTGTTTGTCGTTCCTGTGGATCATACCCCCACACTTCAAGTGGGTGTTTGCCGGAAGTGCGTTGGCAAAAGTGGGTTGACAATTGGACATAGGTTGTTGTGCTTCTCTCTTTCATCGTATGGAAATGATTACCTTCATGCATCGTTGGAGCAATGGATGGTTTCTGAATGTGTTCCCCTCTTCGCAGCTACGGGGAAGTGGGTCATCCTGAGTGGTCAACATCGTTTCCTGGCTGCCTCGGCCATCGCCGACGCCGCCATCGCCGATGTGCGGCGACCGCCAGCGTTCACCGAGAAGTTTCGGTGCAAGGTGGTGAAGGAGAACACCAGCATCATCGAGCGCCAGCAGCTGTCCGGCAGGCTGCAGGCCATGGACGGCAATGTCATGGACATGACCCTGGCAGACCGCCTGCAGTGGTTGATGAAGGAGGACACCCACAACCGGGAGATTGCCGAGGTGGAAGGAGTGGCGTACAACCCGACCAAGACGGAGCTGCTGAAGAACGTGTACAGCAAGACGGGATGCCGGGAGACGGTGGATGGTGCCCTGGTGTGCTTAACATGTCTGTTAGTGAAGCAAAACCCATGGTGCTTTGTCACATGTGTTTGTTTTAATTCTCAGAAAACACCAAAGCAAGCGTTTTTCCGCTTCATTATCTTCTTTTTTGCATTGTTTATCACAGCTGACGTGGGTGAAGGCCATGATCCCGGTGACGGAGTGGGTGCTGCAGAGTGGGACCGAGGCGGTCGAGGTGGTGAAGAAGATGGAGGCCCGCGGAGGGGACCGTGTGTCCCCACACACGTTCAAGTGCCTGGAGGCCATCTACCACCCGGACGACTATGCGGAGCTGGCCCAGGTGATGCTGGACGAGAAGGCCAAGCCCACCTCCCAGCGTTTGGTCCAGACTTCAAACTTTTAATTCCACATTATTGGAAGAACCAATCTGTGCACTGTTGAAATGTTGGAAAATACACTTTTTCTGTTTGAGGAAGCGTGTTTCCGCTTCATTTGCACAATCTTTTTATTTTTACGCTGATTTATTCCTTTTGTGACTTACATTGAAGTCTGCTGCCAGGCAGGAGACGCCAGGCTGGTGCGCCGCAGGACCTGGACGTGGCTGCTGCAGCACCCGGAGCTGGATGCTGACGTTCTTCATCCTTCAAGGAGTATGTACTGTTTGGCATATGCATTTGCATAACGCGACTGTGTTCACATGCATGATTGAGTTGGCCTACACCTTCATGACAATCAATTTCAATTGCTCGTATTTTCTTTTATTCTGAATTATGAAGCGGAAAAACGCTTCACTCCCTCACTGTTGTGTCTCCTCTTGCAGAGGACCTGGCGCAGGTGGCCGCGCTGGAGACCGCCCTGCAGCCGGAGCACATCAAGGTGCCGATGACCGGGGTGAAGTGGAGGTGGTCGCCTGAGGCCCCCTGTGCGGGGCCAAACTTCTTTTTCGTATTAAACAAATGGTGATGCTAATTTGTTAGAATGGATTGCATCCCTCCCTGTGTATGATGGCTGAATGTGGAATGCACACACCTCTCCCACCCTCTGTCACTGAATGACAGTTGAGCCCGGCATTGGCCGCCCATCGAGGTGGTACGCCGGGCCCGCTGTGGTCCGACCCCCTGTACGACGGCCTCCGGCAGCGGCTGCTGGGCCCGGTGATGGAGCCCGCCGTCAAGGTCGGGGGCATCTTTGGCACCCTGGACCTGCACGGGATGACCTTGGCTGGCCGTGGATCGGCGACCCCCGGGAAGCCCAAGAGGCCGGAGGAGGAGGTGTCCAGCACCCAGGAGATCTCCACGCCGGCCGGGCCACGGCCAAGCGGGCTGCCCAACCCGAAGCGCAGAAGACCGGCCTCATCCACGTGGTGCCCATGCAGTCCACGGACAACGCCTGGCCGAACGACCTCCGCCTGCTGGAGCTGGGGCAGTGGTGGTGGAGGTGGAGCCCCAGCAGTTCGCCCTGGATGGCAGCCTGCACGCGGAGGTGGGCAGGACCATGATGCTGCGGGGTACGCCGATGATCGCCGTGGGTGCGGACATCGACCTGCGGGACCTCCATGGGCGACTGTCGATGATGATGGGCAGCGAGCGGAAGGTCTTCCGCAAGGACATCCTGCTGTGCATCCCGCCGCCAACGCCGGACCCGGACTGGCAGTGGGCGCGACGAACTTTGGCGGTGTTCACGACGGAGACCAAGCATATGAAGGTAATTTTTTGTTTTTATGTTGCATTGAAACGGAAAAGCGCTTCGCGTGCAGTTTCAAAGGTCAGTTTATACATCTTGCCGTGGTTCATGCCTATGACAAATGCGAATGAGATTCACGTTCCGTATGGTTTGTGTTCCCCTTACGTAGGACCCGTCCAGATCTCCCTGCAGGGGATGCACCAGGGCCCGGGTGGCACTTTCTTTGTTATTTTACTGATGCTGTTGCATACAATGATTTAATCCAATGGATTGAATATGTCTGATTGGTAGACCAAATTACACTTAGTGTGTGTTGCTTTAAAATGCTCATTGTGACTGTGAGTTGCTAATTCATGTTCTCGAGTGTGTCCCGGTGCACCCGACGTGGCCCACCTCGTCCCCGTGGAG
>CAAHFI011404873.1:0-14681 GCA_900893395.1 Euglena gracilis
TGTGAAGAATCGAGAGGATAACAAATGATCTTGATCACTGACAATCTCATTCGGTCAGCCCGTTAGGCAAATACACCACTCCATAATAAAACTGCACTAAATTTTGCGCGGTCAACCCTGCTATTTTGACATGGAATGGCTACTATGTAATCACTCAACCGACAGACGATAACAAAAACGTATTCGCAAATTTTGCTGTCTGATCCTTTGCAAGGTTCTAATTCCAGAAATTCCATGCAGAGGGATGTAAAAATGTCAGGGGGTACGGGGAAAAGTCAAGCGCACCAGGGGGGTACCACGGGGTGGTTTAATCGCTTAACAAATTTGGCACCGTTGCAAAATTTGCAAGCAGCGCGAGTGCAAATCTTTTTCTTTCAGGGTTGTACAGTACCTGCGACCCACCAAAGCAAGAAGTTTGGGGGCCCCAGGGTGACCTTAGTTGTGATAACACAAAAGTACTTCATCAACCAAGTCACGGGGTTTACAATATTTATATCCTGCATCATCGCGGTAAAGCAAACGGAAAGGGGAGAGAGTATAATTATGAACAACCTCGCCATTGCGCAGTCTGTGCACTATTGTGCTATATACAGGGTCATGAGAATAATCACGTTTGCGAATGAAGAGGGGGGAAGGAGATTCAGATCGCGTACTGCGACGTGGGCCAGGTGTGCGGCGTCGTCGTCTTCTCCCCCGTATAGGAGAGACTGCAACGAACAAAAATTCGATGAAACGGGAAAGGAATCCAACGTATCGTCGGCTGCGTCATATCGATGTGCGTATTCATCAGCCTCTTGACTTCCATCAAAGGTGGCATCACCTTCATCCGGGTTACCGGGGTAATGCCCCGGTGCTCGACTAAGCTGGTCTGCTACTTTCTGCGTATAGCCAGGTGTATATACAACCACCAGGTTGAACTGGCTCAAAAATTCATGCCATCGGCATCTCCTGCCTGCGGATGACATGGCTTTGTTCCAATCCTCGGTATACCGGTGTGGAAGGCTCCCATCGTCGGTCAACGCCAGTATTTGTACCAAGGAACTGGCGACCCAACTACGAAATTTTTGCAAAAAAAGTACGATTGCGTTTCCTTCTCACAAATGCTCCATTTCACTTGTCCTTTGCCATCTTCGCCTTGTAGCATTCTACTGAAGAATCCTACAGGGCGTAACTCGTTAGCCGCGTTATGCTGGCCTAGGACACCAACTACAGCATAATCGCTGTTATCCACTTCTAGCATATAAGGCTTGTAGGGATGCGCGATGTCGAGTACGACATTTTGAAGCATTAGCTTTTTAATGCTCTCTACAGCTTCACGCATATCTGCGTCCCATTTGATTTTTGTGTTCTCGGGTGCACAATTTTTGAGTTGCCTCGTCAGAGGTACTGCGATTTTCGCGTAATCTTTAATGTAAATCACGTAATATTGGGCTAATCCCCAAAATCCTTTCAAATGGGTGAGGGTCTTGATGACCTCAGGCGTTCATATCTTAATGGCCTCTAGCTTGCTACGCGCCGCTCGGCAATAGACGTTATTAAGAATGTGTCCGCACAAGTTTACCGTTTCGCGAAATAAGTGCATCTTAGCACCTTTGACAAAAAGTTTGTGGTTTTGAAATGTGGCCAGTACCGCGTGCACATTTTGATAGTGAAAATCGAGAATATTCTCGTTCGTATTCACTGAAGAAGGGGGATGACAATCAAAACATCATCAATGTATACCAGCGCAAACAGTAAATCCCGTAAGGCCCATTGGATCATGCGCTGAAACATTGCTGGTCCATTCTTTACACCCACTGGTAATACCGTCCATTGGTAAACACCTTTAGGTGTGACAAAAGCCATATAGGCTTGCGAATCGGGATCCAGATGCATTTGGTGGAAACCATCCTCCAGGTCGAAAATTGACCACAAGCGGTTATCAGCTTGTTTTGTGATGAGGTCCACAGTTAGAGGTAGCGGGAATGGGTCATCCTTAGTTTGTGAGTTTAGGTGCCGATAATCCAATACGAGAAGCCACTTTTTCTGGCCTGATGGGTCTGGGGGCTTAGGAACCACAAACGCTTGGGAAGTCCATTCACTTTTGGAAGTGATGATCCACTTCAGCTCTATGAGCTTTTCAATCATTTCATTGACAGCTATCTCTCTTTCTCCTGAACAACGGAAAAATTTCCAATGCATTGGCTTTGCTCCTTCCTTAAACTCAATCTTACAAACTCCAAAAGGTCCGCGAATAGCGGGATCTATATCACAAGCGTAAACAGGGTTCTCCAAAACACCAGAAAATTCGCGACTGATGCGCGTACAAAATTCCGCTGATTTGGGATGCTGTCCTGCACTGTCAATGACAGCAGAAACCTGTTTATGGGTCATATCAAGCACAGGGGGGGTAGAACGGTGATGCCTATCAGCATTTTGAAGGAAAGCCGTATCGGCTCCCACATGGTCGGTATGATCCACTACACTAACATTCAGGAATGGAGATAGAGAAACATTGAAAGCATCCAAGAAACGTACACGGAAAATAATTTCTGAGAAAAATTGTAATACCACACCACGAAAATCCTCGAGTAGAGGAACATCGTTTGTTAGGTCCCACCAATAAAATGTGACATAAGTCAAATTTTGAAACCATTCCGCTTCGGGATCCACAGGAACGAGTAATGCGCCTTGTGCTTGATCCTGGAAAATCTTATTTACAACAAGTGCGACATTGGTCGCAACATTCTAACACTTTTGATAAGTGTTGGGGAGACACTATCCTATGGATGCATCCACCCCTAAAACTTATCGCGGTAATCGCCAATGCGCGTTGGAAGAGAAGGCATCAATTTCTAAGGTCAAATCAAAGGGAGCCGCCATATCGGCGCTTTTTGAAAACCAATGTTTCCAAATTCGAATTGACCAAACTGAAAAGCGTTCCAGGTGTCCTTGGTGTACTTGGAGATCTGCTCAAGATCCTGAAGGGGGGGAACACGCTGTAACACAGAACAACTGAAGTGTGAACCATCCACACACATGTCCATGAGACTCGATCCAGGTGGGGCATGGGTGGGTTGGGCATATACCCAGTCATCGGTGATGCGCGATAGCGCGATATGCGCGGGATTCGCACTATGTGCGGTCAGCGCGATATGCGCGGGGGGGTGTGAAGAGCGTTAAAGGCGCATGGGGGCGCTATGCGCAAATCTAAAGAGGGAGGCTGTGCCTTTGCACTGTAGTGCTTGATTAACTTTCGCCAATTGCGAAAAATGTCAAGTGTATTCGTGAGCTGTGAAAAACTACCAAGCGTACTGATGGGTGTATCACCCATGGTACCAAGGCTTTGTACCGTTTGGTTATCTATTAAATCCGTACCAAGTGTATAGGTGCTACTACCAGGTGTAGGGGGGAAAAGTTCTCGGTGGCGGGATCCAATCGGATTAGTTTAGAAAATTCAACAAGACATCCACAATTAAAATCATGGTAAGCGGAGATTCTCCGACAGTGCGCGCATTGGTAGGAGGGTTGGTGCTTGTGGTGCGCGTTTGTGTGGGTGTCAGTGCATAAGTTGGTGTCGGTTGGGGTAGCTGCTGGGGGGTATACAGGGGTGTCTGGAGTCGACACACCTGGTGGAAAACGAAAAAGTTGTGCAGCTGGGCGGCTACTCGACACCGTGATTACTTCAGGCCTTTTGGCTTTCGTCTGGGAACCCAGCGAGACGTGCGGGGTTAAGCTACTGGCCCCTAGGGTAGGAAACAGTGTTTCCGGTTGTGGAAAACGTTGTGGAAATGCGGGGGGACATCCTGGGTGATGTCATGGGGGACAAGGTTGGGGGTGCAGTGTGTGTGCAGGGGGTTGTGCGCAAACCGTGCGAAGGACAGTCCACCACCAATCGGTGTTGCCAGAGGAATGGAAAACCCAGTATGACATCTGACCCGGCGATATTCGCCTCAAATGCCCAAGTGCCCAGAAAACTTTGGAATTGTGGGGGGGTGTGTGTGATTCTTCGGGATAACGTGGAGGACTATGTCCAAAATGCATCCCTAGTTAACATTGCACATGGGGCTGTTGTCAGCGGTCATAATTTTGATGGGACTCTTGGCATGCACCAAGAGGGGGGCTTGAATAAGTCCTTTGCGGAAAAGAAGGGGGATTCGACACCCTGTGTCGACTAAAATTTTGGCTTGTGCACATAAATTTTGAGTTTTGATTTTCGCTTGGACCAAAAGTTCCATGGGGGGTACGTGTGTACCAGGCACGAACCCAGCTCTGTGAGAAACCTGCAGAGTCTGGATCCGTCACAATCTGACGGCTGTGATTAGCACAGCCTGACGATCGTGGCAGATCCTATGGGATTTAGCGACACGTATCAGACGTGCTCGCGTGACCTCTTTTCCTCACAGGTGGTATTCTACTTTCTTCATTCTGCTTGTTTTGAAGTAAGAGGATAAACCTCTGAAAAGACTGAACACGACTGTGAAGGAAAATCCTCTCACAGCGCCTTGCTTTGTGCTCTGCCTTAGCATAAAGGAATTGGGAAAAGGGCTTTTGTTACTCCAAGGATTTTTAGTCACCTAAGTAGGTGCGCACCAGGTGAAAGCGAAACAGGCTTTTCTGGGGCGAAATGGCCAAAAGGGAGTCCTTGGACGTACACTTGGTAGCAGATTAGGTTAAAGATCCTACACAGACGTTCCACACAGAGAAACTCTGTGGTTGACTGGTGGTGAGGATCGTACTGAGCCGTGAAATACGGTAAAAGTACTGTTCCTGGCCCCTAGCCAACCTTAAAGCAAAGATACAGGTCTCAGAAGGCTCTGTTCGGTAATAGCCGATACAACCTTTCTGATCCCTGTTTCTGTGCTTATTTGTGTGAATTTTTGGGTTTTGCCTTCTGTTTTACCCATCTCAAAAGATGCAGAGCACAACCCCAAACCAGAAATTTAATTATGACTTGTTGATGAGTTCATTGGCCAATCTTGGAGAAAACGGCGGGGATTGGAACGGTTCGAATTAAACAAGTTCCAATTCCCGACCCCCCAGGCAAGAAGAAGGTAATTTGACTCATTTGTTGTTGTCAAAAGGCGAAACGCCTTTATTGTTGCATGGGGGTAATGAACCCTCTTCATCGTCATTGTCATTGATTTCTCGGGATGTAGGTGGCAAAATGTCTTCCTCCATCTTGGTTCACCCATCATTTCGAGGGGATGAACCCTTGCAACTTTACACATGGTTACCCATGAACAAAGTGAGGGGTATTTGCCCTTTGCTCTGTTCACACCCAAAAGATCCCTGGTGGAAGCAACGGTGGGGCTTTTGGAGTGCAACTCGGTGGAAACACCGTGTTTTTTCCAACCCCCACCGCAATTACCACTTTCCACACCTTTTCGCGCATTGCCGGGATTACCCGCGGAAACTGCGGTTTTCCCTGCATTGCCATGGAACCCAGATATGCGTCTGGTGGTGCGGGAAATCTCTGGTGCCGTTTCCGTTGTGGAGGACTATGAGGAAGTTTTGTGGGATAACCTCACACCCGGTGATGTTTTCCGAATTCTCGGGCAACTTCCAGCGGATCACCCGCCAAGCAAGCAAATTTTGCATGTCCACCAAGTGTGCAACCATGCTCAACAAGGTTTTGCAGTTTTATGAGGACAATCAAAGGGTTGACAAAACCAAACTGGAATATTGCTGGAATTATTTGCTGGAAATCGGCAAATGTTGTCAACAAAATTTTGAAAATGTGAGTAAATTCCTTCAGCATTTTCGAGAAAGTGTTGACGGCATGGTGCGCATCTAACTTCCACAAAAATTTCCAACAAATCAGCGAAACACTGCATGAAGCGGAAACGCGGAATGATTCCAAGTTTCTGCACGTGCAAGATGGTATGAGCCATCTTCTTGCCAAAGGAGCGAGAACGCGCACGCAGTTTGGTGATACGTAATGGCGTATCATTCGATGACCTGGTTGAGCAATATGCTTCAACCAACTCAAGTCCTGTCACCAGTATTACCCTGGAGAAGAAATGGCGACAATGCGCGCCATCGGATCGCAAATGGAAATCCATTGACCTTTGGTATGCCAAATGGTTAGCACTTGCTTCGGAAGTTGATGAACTCAGCGAGAAGCAAATGCGCCAACAATCTGGTGCGGTTTCATTGAATTTTGTACCATCCCTCGTGAAGGACATCCATCGCGAGGAGTTGGCAAGCCATGATATGACTCTTGCCCAACGTTGGAATTACGTGTCAAAGCAACTCAAGCTCACACAAGTTTTGAGACACATACAGTCCGCTTTCCAAACACATCCCACCGCGGGAGTCCCTGCGGGCGCGGTCAATGCGTTGCAAAAATCACCCATGTCCCCAAGATCACCCACCACGGCACCGAAAACACGGAATCAGCGTTCTTCGGACCAAGGCACGGATAAACTGTGCTTTTTGTGCAACAAATCTGGTCACATGTCTCGGGATTGCCCGAATCCCGATGCGCGAAAGCGTATCGGAAGCCCAAGGGGCTCGGTCTCCTCACGGGGTTCGGGTTCCTCGGCGTTTTCACGACAATCGGGAGTTTCACGGTCTTCGGAGAACCGCTTTAGCAGTAGTAGGCCCAAGTCACCATCGCGTGATGGTCGGGAAACCCGTCCTCCTCGCGGTCGGTTACCTGGACCCCCTGCCCGAAAACGGGATTTTCATCGCCATTCTCCCCGATCTCTTTCGCGAAGTGGATCATCCTCTTCGCTCGAGTCACCGGGGAAACCCCGGTACACCGGTCATGGTCGACGGGAAAACCGTTCACCACGACGGTTTGACGGTCGAACGGAATACCGTTCCCCACGTTATGCGGAATAATGCCACAGATGCCATTGCTCACTTTGCGGTTCCAAAGACCACCACTCATCCAAATGTCCCAGATCTCCTTCCCCCCGTCCCAGCTGCGGAAATCGCAGTAAGCGCCGCGAGGACCGTGGTTACTCCTCCAACCGGCAAAAGGTCGGTTTCAAGATTTCTTGTTTGGAGGAGGACACCTTGGCTTCGGGCAGGGAGGGGGATGAGACCTCGGACGGTGAATTAAATGAGGCCCGAATGGCGGTGCGCTCATTGAATGCCATCTATTCCGCGAAAAAGTCCGTTGCCGGCTATTCGGCCGGTTCGGACTTGGAGTAGGGGAGCCCGAGGTCCGAGGGCACGGACCTCTGGGCTGATGAACAGATGGAGGTAAGACCTGATCAACCTTGCCCCCCTGCCCATCCGCCATTACGGCCGGTACCCGGAATTATTTTGGGTCCCCCACCCCCCACTCCAAATTTCCGCTCGGAATGCTGAGCAAAGTAGAAAAGGGCTCATGGGAAAGCTGGCATGCAAACGTATTTCCGCCAGACCCTTCACTTTGCGTACCACATATGGAATTACTCGTCCAAGCGGAAATCTGTGTTCAAAATTTCTCCACCAAAGTTAAAATTCTCATTGACACTGGTTGTCGCATTGCACTGCTCTTTCGATTGGGGTTGATACCGACCCCGCCCTTGGTAAGCGCCAAGAAGCCGATCAAAATTACAACCGCAGATAACACCCCCATGTGCGATGGTGATTTGGGATGTGTGCTCGAGATACTCTTGCCCATTCTCCCCAAACATCACTCACACCCCCCACAAATCCAACATTTCACCAATATTTGGGGTAACGAGTCCGGAATTTACGGGTCTGACATAATTTTCGGATACCCATTTTTACGCCAGTACCGATTGGTTGTGGATTGCCACTCCAACAGTTTGCGCACAGCACCCACCACTTCACTGAAACCCAAACCACCACCACCGTTGCCGCCCGCCATGACGATCACCATTTTACCAACACCGATACCCACAATGACAACACCGTAATCCACCACACGAAAAACCGTTTCCAACACCCGGGGTACGGAGAAAGCCTCCGCCCTACCAGATGACACACCCACATGCGTTCCACATGAGGTAGGGCAAGCGAGTAGCGATACCCCCGCCGTTCCACTGGCTTACAAGACGAAAGCCCAAAGGCCTGTAGTGCGTACGGTGTCGAGTAGTCGTCCAGCTACACCATCACTACGCTTCCCACCAATTGTGCCGAATCCAGGCACACCTGTAAAAGACTCACCGGCTAATGCCACTGACACCCACCTACACGCACACCCGTCACACCACTACACTTCCTTCCAATGTGTGCACTGCAGGAGAATTTACACCCAATCGGATTTCGATTGTGGATGTTTAGTTCAAAATCCGACACTATTCGCAATTCCTAAACACGTAATCCACCCACCAAGATACAGTTGGTTGTATCCCGCAATGCGCGGAGATACACCGAGTACTCCAACAACGCGGATTAGCCTCGTTGTTTGGAAACGCGAAAAATGTGATTCCTAATTATCATCACGATCACACTTGGCACGGATTTGATGCGGAATGGCGAATCCCCCAGCCTTTCCAAACTCCTTTGGGATCAACCTCTGAGGTAGTGGAAGACAGCCCGCATGTTTGTGGATCTATTCATTGTGTTTCTTCACTCCAACCCCAAAACCGGGTTCATGAATACGCGAAACGTGTATGGAATGCTTTCAATTTTGGTCAATATCGCATTTTGGAACGATGGTATTCCAAAATCGCGACATTGGCTGATTCTTTTGGTTTGGCATTGGAAATCGATGCCTTTTCATCCACAGCACATGCCCGTTTGCCGCGTCATTGGTCACAACATTCCAACGCATTTGACAAATTTTGGGGTGATACGGTGTTATGGATGCACCTTCCAACAAAACCTCTCGAATGTGTGGTTGAGAAAATTCTGTGTGATGAAGCCCGTGGAGTTATTCTCGTACCCATTATTCCGGAAGCGGAATGGTTCACCCAACTGTCGTATGTATGTTTGCATTGGTGGGATTTACCCATTAATATACTGATTTTTGAAGTTTTTTGTGGTAAAATATTACCACCCTTGCGAGAAAGCATTTTTCGTGTATGTTTTTTCGATGCATTCGGAATGTCCGAATTAGCGGTGCCGAGGAAGCTCGGTAGCCCCAGGGATACCCTGGCGGTTTCCGCAGTCATTGAGAGTGCAGGTCAACATCCCAATTCAGCCGAATTCTGTTCGCGGATCACCCGCGAATTTCATGGTGTGCTGGAAAATCCAGTATACGCGTGCGACATCGACACCACGATACGCGGTCCGTTCGGTGTTTGTAAGATCGAGCTTAAGGAAGGAGCTAAACCAATGCACCGGAAATTTTTCGTTGTGCGGGAGAACGCGAACAAGCTGTCAATGAAATGATTGAGAAGCTTATTCAGCCCAAGTGGATAGTACCCTCGAAAAGCGAGTGGACATGACTGGCATTTGTTGTAAAAAAAACCCCAAGACCCATCAGGACAGAAGAAATGGAGGCTGGTGCTGGATTACCGGTACCTGAACTCCCAGACAAGGGATGATCCCTTCCCGCTCCCCCTGATCGAGGATTTGATCACTAAGCAATCGGAAAACCGGTTGTCGTCAATTTTCAATCTGGAGGACGGTTTTCACCAAATGCACTTACACCCTGACCCACAACCGTACACAGCATTCGTGACATCCAAGGCTGTGTACCAATGGACGGGTCCTGTCTCCATGGGTGTTAAGAATGGCCCAGCCATGTTTCAACGCATGATCCAATGGGTTCTACGCGACTTAACGTTTTCCATTGTGTACATTGACGATGAGCTGGTGGAACGCCACCACCATCCGCAAATTCGAGTGAGGATATCCTCGTTACACACTTCCACCATGTTTGTGCGGTATTACCCGCTTTTCAAAAACATGCGCTTTTTGCGAAATGTGCGAAGCTGCACTTGTTTCGGATACTGATAAGATTTTGCGGGTACATCCTCAGCAATGGACAGCGGAAGGCCGCTCCAAGCAAGCTTGAAGCAATCAAGAAATGGACCCCTGAGGTAATCAAAACGATTACTCACCTGAAAGGATTTTTAGGGATTACCCCAATATTACGCGATATATATGAAGGTCTTCGCGAAAATCGCGGTGCCCCTCACCAAACAGCTCAAAAACCGGGCTGTTGACAACACCAAAGTCTTTTGGGATGACCAAATGCGCGAGGCCCTTGAGAAAATCAAGGTTTTGCTTTTGTAGAATGTTGTCCTCGAAATCTCGGACCTGTACAAACCATATGTCCTGGAGTTCGACAGCAGCGATTACGCTGTTGGCGGAGTTCTTAGTCAGCATAATGCGGCAAATGAGCTCCGACCTGCGGCTTTCTTCAGCAGAAAGTTACAGGGCGACGACGGAAAAGGTCAGGTCAAGTGGAGTATACGCGAGAAGGAAACCTACGCAATCGTGCCTATACTCCAGAAATTCCGAAGCTGGGTAGCCAGCAGCCTTGTCCAGATCCTCGTCAAGACCGATTATGAAGGTCTCCAACACTGGTACTCCGAGGATCTGGACAAGGCCATGTCATCGGTTGGAAGGCGATGCAGATGGCATGAATTCTTGGGTCTCTTGAACCTTTGTGGTCATTTATATCCCTGGTCACACACAAAAAGTAGCGGATCCGCTCAGTCGGGCCCCTTGGTATTACTCTGGGAACCCGGATGAGGGAGACGTGACTTTTCATGGAAGCCAGGAAGCTGACGAATACGCAGGCTGCAGACAATCTTTTGAATTCTTTTCCCGTTTAACAACTATTCCTGGTCGCACGAGCGCGAGGAAGGCGGAGATGTGGAAGCACGTCCGGACCCCGGCGTATTACGCGCACGGAGTCCCCTTCCCCAATGTTCTTTCGCGAATGGGATTATGGTCGTGATCCGGTGTATGACACCATTGTCACCATACTTCGTAATGGCGAAGTGCTGGAGAATTACACTCTTTCACCTTTACGGTTGGTTTTTCCCAATGAATTGGGTTACAAATATTGTATCCCCCACGCCCTGGTTGATGATGTAATTTTGTGCTATCACAACCATGGTCACCCTAACGCCCCAAAGCTTCTTTCGCTGGTGGGCCGCAGGTACTGTACAACCCTGAGCAAAAAAGAGCTCTACTCACGCTGTTTGCGAATCGTGCAACGGTGTCAAATTTATCAAGCGGTAAAACCCCACAAAGGTACCCCCCCTGGTACGATGGACTTTTTACTGGTACCCCCTGACATTTTTACATCCATCTGCATGGATTTTTTTTGCAATTAGAACCGTGCAAAGGAACGGACGACAAAATTTACGATTACGTTTTTGTTGTCGTCTGCAGGCTGAGTGGGTGCATAGTAGCTATTCCATGCCAGAAGTCAGGGATGACTGCCCAAAGTTTGGCAGCTATGTTTTTTGGACAAATGCACTTGCTGAATGGGTTTACCGATTGAAATATGATTGATCAAGACCATTTGATTTCTTCAAGGTTTTTCACCACTTTATGCGGTTCACTCGGAATCGAACAACATTTTTCAATTATATACCAACCCAAAGGCAATGGTAGAGCCGAGGCAGCTGTAAAATCCGTCGTGAATATGCTTCGCCTTTCACAGGCTGACTCGCGCATCAAGTGGATATCAGTTCAGCCATGGTCTTTGTTTGATATCAATACCCTACCGGGGTTGTTTTTACCACACTCCCCCTATAAATTAGTTTTCGGACGGGACCCTCCGGCCATAGGGGATGTCCCCTCGGAGAGACCCGCCCGAACAAGTGTCAGTTGCAAGATAGTCACTGAAATTCATGCAAAGAAAAGGAAATTGTTTTTTAAGAATTTCAAGTCACCTGTGTACAGTCCCGGTGACCGCGTGTGGGTACGGAATAGCAGTACTCCAATGCAGTCTTCCAAGCTGGACCCCCTCTGGCTCGGCCCCTGTGAAATCCTAGAAAGACTAGGCACCAGCGGGCGTTACAAGGTTTCGTTTCCGAATGGTGTTGAGGACGTTCATATGGACGACTTCAAGCCATACCTGTCCCCACCGCATGGGAAACCCATCCCGTGTCTGCACTTCAAACCCCGTACCAGATTACCTGAAACGGACGATTTTGTGGTCGATAAAATCATCGATCACAAAATCGACAAAGGTGTGCACCTTTGGAAGGTCCGCTGGAAAGGGTATGGGCCCGAGGAGGATACTTGGGAGCCAGCAACCAGTTATGTTGGCTATGCCAATCAAGATTGGAAGCTGTCGAAAAAGAGGCATAATATTGATGTTTCCATGACAAGTTTTTGAGAACGCATGGGAAATACATGTTGTTTTCTTGTCTTTTTATCATTGATTCTTATCATTCTTTCTTTCCGTAGAATTTTTACCAGACAATAGTCAAGCAGGGAAGTCACCCTTACCAACCCAACACCAACAACCCAACCAACCCACCGCACCGACCCCGGGCGGTATCATGCTGCCCGGTGGAAGGGAGCCAGGCGGAGGACCGCCTTACCACCCCACCACTCACCCTCAACCTGACCGATATGCGTACCGATACGGTACGCATATACCTGTACGGACGGCGGCTCAGGGAAACCCTGAAGCCAGCAGCAGTACCAGGTTGACCCCGATGCCCGCGAAAGCGCGGTCATCTCAGCTATCAGGCTTTCTTCGCCTCCCACCGTACGCTGGTGTGAGGATCCACCAAACGGCGGAGACGATGAACTGGGTGATGTGTATGAGCGCAACTCCGGCCAGTGACCCACACACACAAGTCTTGTGGGACGACCACTGTCGTCAGATACTGACCACCGCGAATACCCCGCCCGCCCTGTGGTGTATGTTCGTCCCGGCGAGGATGACTGGCTCGGTCTATTACACTGGACCAGAGTTTTCCCCTCTCGCCGGTTCGGTGACCGTGCGCGGAATGGGCAGGCCGAGTGGGGGAAAACAGTCACCCGGCGCTCCGGTAAAAATAGGCACACGCGCCCCAAAAATTCCCTTTTTTTGTGTCTTTCGGTCCCTGAATTCGGCCAGAACCTGGGTTCCGGCAGCCAAATAATTCAAAAATTGGGGGGGGGAACGGTGTTTTTGGCCAACTGCTTGGGGGTGCCTCTGAAGCAGTAAGGTGGGGGGAGGAAAAGCCCGGTTTGAATTTAAAAAAAGGGGTAGCGGGGGGGCGGAAGAACACCTTCACCTTGCTTCCCAGCGCCGCTTGCTCCTTCCTTTTTTGAATTTGAACTTCTGACTTTGGTTGACCTTCCGGATTGACTTTCTTGAACCCCTTGGACAATTGTTTTCTTGAATTCAGACTGATTTTTTGAATTTCTTCCTTCAGCATGCACAATTCTTTGAATGAAACATCAGCAAGAGAGAACCTTGGGGGGGAAAGTACACAGGTAAAAGAAAGTAGCGGAATGGGGCAGAAAAATTCGCTATATCCGGTGCGCAGGCGCCAGGCCGCCTCCCGCCACCCACACTCCACTACCTACCGAGGCGCCCGGCCTCGCCTGCCGTCGGCTAACCTCGGAGGCGGGAGCGGGGGGGCGATGCGCACCATCGGCCAAGTGAGCGAATTGTACAAACAAAAGGCGCTGGGTGCGGTATGGGTATACGGTGCAGGGGTATACGGAGGGCAGGGGTGTGGCCTTTGCCTCGGCCTTGGCCTTTGGCGTTTGGCGCCCGGGCGCGCCCCTCGTGTGTGGCTTTGCGCGCCACAAGAGCCTGGTCAGGGGCTGGCGTTCGTCCCTGGGCGGTCTGCTGGCAGGCCGGCCGCAGGCCCCTGTGGGCGCCTTGGGAGGGGGTGTAACTCCTCCGGGCTCTGGGCGGAGGCCGCTGTCCTGCTTGGTGGCTTTGCAGCCGGGCCGCGCCGACCTGCAGGCTGGGGGCAGAGCCCGGAGCGTTGAGCCTTTCAGGGGGGGGGCGGCCTAGTGTACGTCCTACCTTATCGCTTTCGCCCTTTGGTGCGCAGAAAAAAAGATGAAAGTAGGAGTAACAAGAAAAATATAAAATAAATATAAAAGTTGTATTGCCCTTTTCCCCAATTAAGAGGCAGAGCACAAGACGCTGCAGGAAGCCCTATGGGCTACGACAAAAGATGCCAAGTATCTGGCTGTCCTTTCAGGACTTGTTTGATGAAATCAAACTTGCAAATTTATGAAAGAAAAGAATACCACCTGCAGAGAGGAGGTCACGTGATCACATGTGATTGTGATCACGATTATCCCTAAGCTCTGCCACAATCCTAATTCTGAGACTATGCTCAGTATTCAGATTGTGGATGAGCAGTTCTATGGCGAACCACAGAACTGGGATTGTGCCTGGTACACATCCCCCTGCCAGGGCTATAGCCCGATTTCCCTCATGGACTAGGCTATCCCAGGCCCATGGTGGTTCGGACATAGTCCTTAGGGATATGTTCCAGCACGTTGCTGCCGACCTCCTATCTGCCAAACGGCAAAAGGTAAAAGGGAAGGAAAGTGCAAAAGCACGCAAAAACGCGCAAAAAGTGGTTAACCGCTTATGCGGTGCCTACTTATTGCGGCAAAGGGGTGGAAGTGGAAGAGCCCATTGAAAAATGGGGCTGGAAGGTTTCCATTCCAGAAAGTCCCATCCACCCAGTTTGGGGTGTGTCTATGACACGCGGGGAGGTCGGATTCCATAATCGGAAAAAAATGGTAGGGTAGGGTGTGGAAGGAGAGTGTACGTCCAAGGACTCCCTTTTGACCCTTTCGCCCCAGAAAAGCCTGTTTGGCTTTCTCCTGGTGCGCACCTACTTAGGTGACTAAAAATC
>CAAHFI011411224.1:0-28127 GCA_900893395.1 Euglena gracilis
GCTCACTGAGCAGGGTGCGCCCCTCCAATGGCGCCCCCCTGGCCCACGCCGTTCGGAGAGCAAGAAGGGGCTCTGGAGCGCCGGGGGGCCCGCCTCCCGGCGCTCGCCACCTTGGTACGCATCATACCTTGTCCTCTGTGTGGCCCCGCGAGGGGCGATAACACTTGGGATCTTCACGTGCGTAACACATCGGCGAAGCGTTCGTTTTGTTTTCAGAAACCACAACCGAGGTTGCAGGGCATGGTGGGGTGGGGAGGTGGAAGGAGGCGGCAGTCGGTTTTGAGTTCTCAGGTTCGGGACCCGTCAGGTGGCAATGGGGATTCGGAAACCGGCGCCAACCACACACCGGCTCACCACAGCCACCCCTCACCTGCCACCTGCCCATGGCAAAACTCGCTATGGCAAAACTCGCTATGGCAAAACTCGTGCTATATTATTTTTCCCGAATGGCTGCAGGGCCTGCCCTCCGTCACCGAATGTGCTCACTGAGCAGGGTGCGCCCCTCCAATGGCGCCCCCCTGGCCCACGCCGTTCGGAGAGCAAGAAGGGGCTCTGGAGCGCCGGGGGGGCCCGCCTCCCGGCGCTCGCCACCTTGGTACGCATCATACCTTGTCCTCTGTGTGGCCCCGCGAGGGGCGATAACACTTGGGATCTTCACGTGCGTAACACATCGGCGAAGCGTTCGTTTTTGTTTCAGAAACCACAACCGAGGTGCAGGCAATGTTGCAGCAGGGTGTGGGTGGTGGGAGGTGGAAGGAGGCGGCAGTCGGTTTTGAGTTCTCAGGTTCGGGACCCGTCAGCGTGGCAATGGGGATTCGGAAACCGGCGGCGCAACCACACACCGGCTCACCACAGCCACCCCTCACCTGCCTACCATGGCAAAACGGCGCTATGGCAAAACTCGTGCTATATTATTTTTGCCGGAATGGCTGCAGGGCCTGCCTCCGTCACCGAATGTGCTCACTGAGCAGGGTGCGCCCCTCCAATGGCGCCCCCTGGCCCACGCCGTTCGGAGAGCAAGAAGGGGCTCTGGGAGCGCCGGGGGGCCCGCCTCCCGGCGCTCGCCACCTTGGTACGCATCATACCTTGTCCTCTGTGTGGCCCCGCGAGGGGCGATAACACTTGGGATCTTCACGTGCGTAACACATCGGCGGAGCGTTCGCGTTTTGTTTTCAGAAACCACAACGAGGTGCAGGTATGTGGGGGTGGGGAGGTGGAAGGAGGCGGCAATCGGTTTTGAGTTCTCAGGTTCGGGACCCGTCAGCGTGGCAATGGGGATTCGGAAACCGGCGCCAACCACACCGGCTCACCACAGCCACCCTACCCCCCACCTGCCACCATGGCAAAACTCGCTATGGCAAAACTCGTGCTATATTATTTTTCCCGGAATGGCTGCAGGGCCTGCCTCCAGGGGGCCCTGTGGTCACCGAATGTGCTCACTGAGCAGGGTGCGCCCCTCCAATGGCGCCCCCCTGGCCCACGCCGTTCGGAGAGCAAGAAGGGGCTCTGGAGCGCCGGGGGCCCGCCTCCCGGCGCTCGCCACCTTTGGTACGCATCATACCTTGTCCTCTGTGTGGCCCCGCGAGGGGCGATAACACTTGGGATCTTCACGTGCGTAACACATCGGCGAGCGTTCGTTTTTGTTTTCAGAAACCACAACCGAGGTGCAGCAGGGCATGTGGGGGTGGGGAGGTGGAAGGAGGCGGCAGTCGGTTTTGAGTTCTCAGGTTCGGGACCCGTCAGCGTGGCAATGGGGATTCGGAAACCGGCGCCAACCACACACCGGCTCACCACAGCCACCCCTCACCTGCCCCATGGCAAAACTCGCTATGGCAAAACTCGCTATGGCAAAACTCGTGCTATATTATTTTTCCCGGAATGGCTGCAGGGCCTGCCTCCGTCACCGAATGTGCTCACTGAGCAGGGTGCGCCCTCCAATGGCGCCCCCCTGGCCCACGCCGTTCGGAGAGCAAGAAGGGGCTCTGGAGCGCCGGGGGGCCCGCCTCCCGGCGCTCGCCACCTTGGTACGCATCATACCTTGTCCTCTGTGTGGCCCCGCGAGGGGCGATAACACTTGGGATCTTCACGTGCGTAACACATCGGCGGAGCGTTCGTTTTTGTTTTCAGAAACCACAACGAGGTGCAGGCAATGTTGCAGCAGGATGTGGGGTGGGGAGGTGGAAGGAGGCGGCAGTCGGTTTTGAGTTCTCAGGTTCGGGACCCGTCAGCGTGGCAATGGGGATTCGGAAACCGGCGCCAACCACACACGCTCACCACAGCCACCCCTCACCTGCACCATGGCAAAACTCGCTATGGCAAACTCGTGCTATATTATTTTTCCCGGAATGGCTGCAGGGCCTGCCTCCGTCACCGAATGTGCTCACTGAGCAGGGTGCGCCCCTCCAATGGCGCCCCCCTGGCCCACGCCGTTCGGAGAGCAAGAAGGGGCTCTGGAGCGCCGGGGGGCCCGCCTCCCGGCGCTCGCCACCTTGGTACGCATCATACCTTGTCCTCTGTGTGGCCCCGCGAGGGGCGATAACACTTGGGATCTTCACGTGCGTAACACATCGGCGAAGCGTTCGTTTTTGTTTTCAGAAACCACAACGAGGTGCAGGGCATGTGGGGTGGGGAGGTGGAAGGAGGCGGCAATCGGTTTTTGAGTTCTCAGGTTCGGGACCCGTCAGCGTGGCAATGGGGATTCGGAAACCGGCGCCAACCACACACCGGCTCACCACAGCCACCCCTCACCCCACCTGCCATGGCAAAACTCGCCTATGGCAAACTCGCTATGGCAAACTCGTGCTATATTATTTTTCCCGGAATGGCTGCAGGGCCTGCCTCCGTCACCGAATGTGCTCACTGAGCAGGGTGCGCCCCTCCAATGGCGCCCCCCTGGCCCACGCCGTTCGGAGAGCAAGAAGGGGCTCTGGAGCGCCGGGGGGCCCGCCTCCCGGCGCTCGCCACCTTGGTACGCATCATACCTTGTCCTCTGTGTGGCCCCGCGAGGGGCGATAACACTTGGGATCTTCACGTGCGTAACACATCGGCGGGCGTTCGTTTTGTTTTCAGAAACCACAACGAGGGTGCAGGCAATGTTGCAGCAGGGATGTGGGGTGGGGAGGTGGAAGGAGGCGGCAGTCGGTTTTGAGTTCTCAGGTTCGGGACCCGTCAGCGTGGCAATGGGGATTCGGAAACCGGCGCCAACCACACACCGCTCACCACAGCCACCCCCCACCTGCCACCATGGCAAAAACTCGCTATGGCAAAACTCGTGCTATATTATTTTTCCCGGAATGGCTGCAGGGCCTGCCTCCTGGTCACCGAATGTGCTCACTGAGCAGGGTGCGCCCCTCCAATGGCGCCCCCTGGCCCACGCCGTTCGGAGAGCAAGAAGGGGCTCTGGAGCGCCGGGGGGCCCGCCTCCCGGCGCTCGCCACCTTGGTACGCATCATACCTTGTCCTCTGTGTGGCCCCGCGAGGGGCGATAACACTTGGGATCTTCACGTGCGTAACACATCGGCGAAGCGTTCGTTTTTGTTTTCAGAAACCACAACCGCAGGTGCAGGGCATGTGGGGGTGGGGAGGTGGAAGGAGGCGGCAATCGGTTTTGAGTTCTCAGGTTCGGGACCCGTCAGCGTGGCAATGGGGATTCGGAAACCCGCCAACCACACACCGGCTCACCACAGCCACCCCCCACCCCCCACCTGCACCATGGCAAAACTCGCTATGGCAAAACTCGTGCTATATTATTTTTCCCGGAATGGCTGCAGGGCCTGCCTCCGGGGGCCCTGTGGTCACCGAATGTGCTCACTGAGCAGGGTGCGCCCTCCAATGGCGCCCCCCTGGCCCACGCCGTTCGGAGAGCAAGAAGGGGCTCTGGAGCGCCGGGGGGCCCGCCTCCCGGCGCTCGCCACCTTGGTACGCATCATACCTTGTCCTCTGTGTGGCCCCGCGAGGGGCGATAACACTTGGGATCTTCACGTGCGTAACACATCGGCGGAGCGTTCGGTTTTTTGTTTTCAGAAACCACAACGAGGTGCAGGCAATGTGCAGCAGGGGGGCATGTGGGTGGGGAGGAGGAGGCGGCATCGGTTTTGAGTTCTCAGGTTCGGGACCCGTCAGCGTGGCAATGGGGATTCGGAAACCGGCGCCAACCACACACCGGCTCACCACAGCCACCCTCACCCCACCTGCCCATGGCAAAACTCGCTATGGCAAAACTCGCTATGGCAAAACTCGTGCTATATTATTTTTCCCGGAATGGCTGCAGGGCCTGCCTCCGTCACCGAATGTGCTCACTGAGCAGGGTGCGCCCCTCCAATGGCGCCCCCCTGGCCCACGCCGTTCGGAGAGCAAGAAGGGGCTCTGGAGCGCCGGGGGGCCCGCCTCCCGGCGCTCGCCACCTTGGTACGCATCATACCTTGTCCTCTGTGTGGCCCCGCGAGGGGCGATAACACTTGGGATCTTCACGTGCGTAACACATCGGCGAAGCGTTCGTTTTTGTTTTCAGAAACCACAACCGAGGTGCAGGCAATGTTGCAGCAGGGATGTGGGGGTGGGGAGGTGGAAGGAGGCGGCAGTCGGTTTTGAGTTCTCAGGTTCGGGACCCGTCAGCGTGGCAATGGGGATTCGGAAACCGGCGCCAACCACACACCGCTCACCACAGCCACCCCCACCTGCCACCATGGCAAAACTCGCTATGGCAAAACTCGTGCTATATTATTTTTCCCGGAATGGCTGCAGGGCCTGCCTCCGTCACCGAATGTGCTCACTGAGCAGGGTGCGCCCCTCCAATGGCGCCCCCTGGCCCACGCCGTTCGGAGAGCAAGAAGGGGCTCTGGAGCGCCGGGGGGCCCGCCTCCCGGCGCTCGCCACCTTGGTACGCATCATACCTTGTCCTCTGTGTGGCCCCGCGAGGGGCGATAACACTTGGGATCTTCACGTGCGTAACACATCGGCGAGCGTTCGTTTTTGTTTTCAGAAACCACAACCGAGGTGCAGGGTATGTGGGGGTGGGGAGGTGGAAGGAGGCGGCAGTCGGTTTTGAGTTCTCAGGTTCGGGACCCGTCAGCGTGGCAATGGGGATTCGGAAACCGCGCCAACCACACACCGGCTCACCACAGCCACCCCTCACCCCCACCTGCCACCATGGCAAAACTCGCTATGGCAAAACTCGTGCTATATTATTTTTCCCGGAATGGCTGCAGGGCCTGCCTCCGGGGGCCCTGTGGTCACCGAATGTGCTCACTGAGCAGGGTGCGCCCCTCCAATGGCGCCCCCCTGGCCCACGCCGTTCGGAGAGCAAGAAGGGGCTCTGGAGCGCCGGGGGGCCCGCCTCCCGGCGCTCGCCACCTTGGTACGCATCATACCTTGTCCTCTGTGTGGCCCCGCGAGGGGCGATAACACTTGGGATCTTCACGTGCGTAACACATCGGCGGAGCGTTCGTTTTTGTTTTCAGAAACCACAACCGAGGTGCAGGGCATGTGGGGGGGGGAGGTGGAAGGAGGCGGCAGTCGGTTTTGAGTTCTCAGGTTCGGGACCCGTCAGCGTGGCAATGGGGATTCGGAAACCGGCGCCAACCACACACCGGCTCACCACAGCCACCCCTCACCTGCCACCTGCCATGGCACGCATGGCAAAACTCGCTATGGCAAAACTCGTGCTATATTATTTTTCCCGGAATGGCTGCAGGGCCTGCCTCCGTCACCGAATGTGCTCACTGAGCAGGGTGCGCCCCTCCAATGGCGCCCCCCTGGCCCACGCCGTTCGGAGAGCAAGAAGGGGCTCTGGAGCGCCGGGGGGCCCGCCTCCCGGCGCTCGCCACCTTGGTACGCATCATACCTTGTCCTCTGTGTGGCCCCGCGAGGGGCGATAACACTTGGGATCTTCACGTGCGTAACACATCGGCGGAGCGTTCGTTTTTGTTTTCAGAAACCACAACAGAGGTGCAGGCAATGTTGCAGCAGGCATGTGGGGGTGGGGAGGTGGAAGGAGGCGGCAATCGGTTTGAGTTCTCAGGTTCGGGACCCGTCAGCGTGGCAATGGGGATTCGGAAACCGGCGCCAACCACACACCGGCTCACCACAGCCACCCCTCACCTGCCACCATGGCAAAACTCGCTATGGCAAAACTCGTGCTATATTATTTTTCCCGGAATGGCTGCAGGGCCTGCCTCCGGGGGCCCTGTGGTCACCGAATGTGCTCACTGAGCAGGGTGCGCCCCTCCAATGGCGCCCCCCTGGCCCACGCCGTTCGGAGAGCAAGAAGGGGCTCTGGAGCGCCGGGGGGCCCGCCTCCCGGCGCTCGCCACCTTGGTACGCATCATACCTTGTCCTCTGTGTGGCCCCGCGAGGGGCGATAACACTTGGGATCTTCACGTGCGTAACACATCGGCGGAGCGTTCGTTTTTGTTTTCAGAAACCACAACAGAGGTGCAGGCAATGTTGCAGCAGGCATGTGGGGGTGGGGAGGTGGAAGGAGGCGGCAGTCGGTTTTGAGTTCTCAGGTTCGGGACCCGTCAGCGTGGCAATGGGGATTCGGAAACCGGCGCCAACCACACACCGGCTCACCACAGCCACCCCTCACCCCCCACCTGCCACCTGGCAAAACTCGCTATGGCAAAACTCGTGCTATATTATTTTTCCCGGAATGGCTGCAGGGCCTGCCTCCGGGGCCCTGTGGTCACCGAATGTGCTCACTGAGCAGGGTGCGCCCTCCAATGGCGCCCCCCTGGCCCACGCCGTTCGGAGAGCAAGAAGGGGCTCTGGAGCGCCGGGGGGCCCGCCTCCCGGCGCTCGCCACCTTGGTACGCATCATACCTTGTCCTCTGTGTGGCCCCGCGAGGGGCGATAACACTTGGGATCTTCACGTGCGTAACACATCGGCGGAGCGTTCGTTTTTGTTTTCAGAAACCACAACAGAGGTGCAGGCAATGTTGCAGCAGGCATGTGGGGGTGGGGAGGTGGAAGGAGGCGGCATCGGTTTTGAGTTCTCAGGTTCGGGACCCGTCAGCGTGGCAATGGGGATTCGGAAACCGGCGCCAACCACACACCGGCTCACCACAGCCACCCCTCACCCCCCACCTGCCACCATGGCAAAACTCGCTATGGCAAAACTCGTGCTATATTATTTTTCCCGGAATGGCTGCAGGGCCTGCCTCCGGGGCCCTGTGGTCACCGAATGTGCTCACTGAGCAGGGTGCGCCCCTCCATGGCGCCCCCTGGCCCACGCCGTTCGGAGAGCAAGAAGGGGCTCTGGAGCGCCGGGGGGCCCGCCTCCCGGCGCTCGCCACCTTGCGCATCAGCATCACCTTGTCCTCCTGTGTGGCCCCGCGAGGGCGATAACACTTGGGATCTTCACGTGCGTAACACATCGGCGAAGCGTTCGTTTTTGTTTTCAGAAACCACAACCGAGGTGCAGGGCAATGTGGGGGTGGGGAGGTGGAAGGAGGCGGCAGTCGGTTTTGAGTTCTCAGGTTCGGACCCGTCAGCGTGGCAATGGGGATTCGGAAACCGGCCAACCACACACCGGCTCACCACAGCCACCCTCACCCCACCCCATGGCAAAACTCGCTATGGCAACTCGCTATGGCAAAACTCGTGCTATATTATTTTTCCCGGAATGGCTGCAGGGCCTGCCTCCGGGGCCCTGTGGTCACCGAATGTGCTCACTGAGCAGGGTGCGCCCCTCCAATGGCGCCCCCTGGCCCACGCGTTCGGAGAGCAAGAAGGGGCTCTGGAGCGCCGGGGGGCCCGCCTCCCGGCGCTCGCCACCTTGGTACGCATCATACTTGTCCTCTGTGTGGCCCCGCGAGGGGCGATAACACTTGGGATCTTCACGTGCGTAACACATCGGCGGAGCGTTCGTTTTTGTTTTCAGAAACCACAACCGAGGTGCAGGCAATGTTGCAGCAGGATGTGGGGGTGGGGAGGTGAAGGAGGCGGCAGTCGGTTTTGAGTTCTCAGGTTCGGGACCCGTCAGCGTGGCAATGGGGATTCGGAAACCGGCGCCAACCACACACCGGCTCACCACAGCCACCCCTCACCTGCCATGGCAAAACTCGCTATGGCAAAACTCGTGCTATATTATTTTTCCCGGAATGGCTGCAGGGCCTGCCTCCGGGGGGCCCTGTGGTCACCGAATGTGCTCACTGAGCAGGTGCGCCCCTCCAATGGCGCCCCCTGGCCCACGCCATTCGGAGAGCAAGAAGGGGCTCTGGAGCGCCGGGGGGCCCGCCTCCCGGCGCTCGCCACCTTGGTACGCATCATACCTTGTCCTCTGTGTGGCCCCGCGAGGGGCGATAACACTTGGGATCTTCACGTGCGTAACACATCGGCGAGCGTTCGTTTTTGTTTTCAGAAACCACAACCGAGGTGCAGGCAATGTTGCAGCAGGGATGTGGGGGTGGGAGGTGGAAGGAGGCGGCAGTCGGTTTTGAGTTTCTCAGGTTCGGGACCCGTCAGCGTGGCAATATTATTTTTTCCCGGAATGGCTGCAGGGCCTGCCTCCGTCACCGAATGTGCTCACTGAGCAGGGTGCGCCCCTCCAATGGCGCCCCCCTGGCCCACGCCGTTCGGAGAGCAAGAAGGGGCTCTGGAGCGCCGGGGGGCCCGCCTCCCGGCGCTCGCCACCTTGGTACGCATCATACCTTGTCCTCTGTGTGGCCCGCGAGGGGCGATAACACTTGGGATCTTCACGTGCGTAACACATCGGCGAAGCGTTCGTTTTTGTTTTCAGAAACCACAACCGAGGTGCAGGGCATGTGGGGGTGGGGAGGTGGAAGGAAGGCGGCAGTCGGTTTTGAGTTCTCAGGTTCGGGACCCGTCAGCGTGGCAATGGGGATTCGGAAACCGGCGCCAACCACACCGGCTCACCAGCCACCCCTCACCTGCCACTGCCCATGGCAAAACTCGCTATGGCAAAACTCGCTATGGCAAAACTCGTGCTATATTATTTTTCCCGGAATGGCTGCAGGGCCTGCCTCCGGGGGGCCCTGTGGTCACCGAATGTGCTCACTGAGCAGGGTGCGCCCCTCCAATGGCGCCCCCCTGGCCCACGCCGTTCGGAGAGCAAGAAGGGGCTCTGGAGCGCCGGGGGCCCGCCTCCCGGTGCTCGCCACCTTGGTACGCATCATACCTTGTCCTCTGTGTGGCCCCGCGAGGGGCGATAACACTTGGGATCTTCACGTGCGTAACACATCGGCGGAGCGTTCGTTTTTGTTTTCAGAAACCACAACCGAGGTGCAGGCAATGTTGCAGCAGGGATGTGGGGTGGGGAGGTGGAAGGAGGCGGCAGTCGGTTTTGAGTTCTCAGGTTCGGGACCCGTCAGCGTGGCAATGGGGATTCGGAACCGGCGCCAACCACACCCGCTCACCACAGCCACCCCTCACCTGGTACCATGGCAAAACTCGCTATGGCAAAACTCGTGCTATATTATTTTTCCCGGAATGGCTGCAGGGCCTGCCTCCGGGGGCCCTGTGGTCACCGAATGTGCTCACTGAGCAGGGTGCGCCCCTCCAATGGCGCCCCCCTGGCCCACGCCGTTCGGAGAGCAAGAAGGGGCTCTGGAGCGCCGGGGGGCCGCCTCCCGGCGCTCGCCACCTTGGTACGCATCATACCTTGTCCTCTGTGTGGCCCCGCGAGGGGCGATAACACTTGGGATCTTCACGTGCGTAACACATCGGCGAAGCGTTCGTTTTTGTTTTCAGAAACCACAACCGAGGTGCAGGCAATGTTGCAGCAGGGATGTGGGGGTGGGGAGGTGGAAGGAGGCGGCAGTCGGTTTTGAGTTCTCAGGTTCGGACCCGTCAGCGTGGCATATTATTTTTCCCGGAATGGCTGCAGGGCCTGCCTCCGTCACCGAATGTGCTCACTGAGCAGGGTGCGCCCCTCCAATGGCGCCCCCTGGCCCACGCCGTTCGGAGAGCAAGAAGGGGCTCTGGAGCGCCGGGGGGCCCGCCTCCCGGCGCTCGCCACCTTGGTACGCATCATACCTTGTCCTCTGTGTGGCCCGCGAGGGCGATAACACTTGGGATCTTCACGTGCGTAACACATCGGCGAAGCGTTCGTTTTTGTTTTCAGAAACCACAACCGAGGTGCAGGGCATGTGGGGGTGGGGAGGTGGAAGGAGGCGGCAGTCGGTTTTGAGTTCTCAGGTTCGGGACCCGTCAGCGTGGCAATGGGGATTCGGAAACCGGCGCCAACCACACCGGCTCACCACAGCCACCCCTCACCTGCCACTGCCCATGGCAAAACTCGCTATGGCAAAACTCGCTATGGCAAAACTCGTGCTATATTATTTTTCCCGGAATGGCTGCAGGGCCTGCCTCCGGGGGCCCTGTGGTCACCGAATGTGCTCACTGAGCAGGGTGCGCCCCTCCAATGGCGCCCCCCTGGCCCACGCCGTTCGGAGAGCAAGAAGGGGCTCTGGAGCGCCGGGGGCCCGCCTCCCGGCGCTCGCCACCTTGGTACGCATCATACCTTGTCCTCTGTGTGGCCCCGCGAGGGGCGATAACACTTGGGATCTTCACGTGCGTAACACATCGGCGGAGCGTTCGTTTTGTTTTCAGAAACCACAACCGAGGTGCAGGCAATGTTGCAGCAGGGATGTGGGGGTGGGGAGGTGGAAGGAGGCGGCAGTCGGTTTTGAGTTCTCAGGTTCGGGACCCGTCAGCGTGGCAATGGGGATTCGGAAACCGGCGCCAACCACACACCGCTCACCACAGCCACCCCTCACCTGCCACCATGGCAAAACTCGCTATGGCAAAACTCGTGCTATATTATTTTCCCGGAATGGCTGCAGGGCCTGCCTCCGGGGGGCCCTGTGGTCACCGAATGTGCTCACTGAGCAGGGTGCGCCCCTCCAATGGCGCCCCCCTGGCCCACGCCGTTCGGAGAGCAAGAAGGGGCTCTGGAGCGCCGGGGGGCCCGCCTCCCGGCGCTCGCCACCTTGGTACGCATCATACCTTGTCCTCTGTGTGGCCCCGCGAGGGGCGATAACACTTGGGATCTTCACGTGCGTAACACATCGGCGAAGCGTTCGTTTTTGTTTTCAGAAACCACAACCGAGGTGCAGGGCATGTGGGGTGGGGAGGTGGAAGGAGGCGGCAGTCGGTTTTGAGTTCTCAGGTTCGGGACCCGTCAGCGTGGCAATGGGGATTCGGAAACCGGCGCCAACCACACACCGGCTCACCACAGCCACCCCTCACCTGCCACCCCATGGCAAAACTCATGGCAAAACTCGCTATGGCAAAACTCGTGCTATATTATTTTTCCCGGAATGGCTGCAGGGCCTGCCTCCGGGGGCCCTGTGGTCACCGAATGTGCTCACTGAGCAGGGTGCGCCCCTCCAATGGCGCCCCCTGGCCCACGCCGTTCGGAGAGCAAGAAGGGGCTCTGGAGCGCCGGGGGGCCCGCCTCCCGGCGCTCGCCACCTTGGTACGCATCATACCTTGTCCTCTGTGTGGCCCCGCGAGGGGCGATAACACTTGGGATCTTCACGTGCGTAACACATCGGCGGAGCGTTCGTTTTTGTTTTCAGAAACCACAACAGAGGTGCAGGCAATGTTGCAGCAGGGATGTGGGGGTGGGGAGGTGGAAGGAGGCGGCAGTCGGTTTTGAGTTCTCAGGTTCGGGACCCGTCAGCGTGGCAATGGGGATTCGGAAACCGGCGCCAACCACACACCGGCTCACCACAGCCACCCCTCACCTGGTACCATGGCAAAACTCGCTATGGCAAAACTCGTGCTATATTATTTTTCCCGGAATGGCTGCAGGGCCTGCCTCCGGGGGCCCTGTGGTCACCGAATGTGCTCACTGAGCAGGGTGCGCCCCTCCAATGGCGCCCCCCTGGCCCACGCCGTTCGGAGAGCAAGAAGGGGCTCTGGAGCGCCGGGGGCCCGCCTCCCGGCGCTCGCCACCTTGGTACGCATCATACCTTGTCCTCTGTGTGGCCCCGCGAGGGGCGATAACACTTGGGATCTTCACGTGCGTAACACATCGGCGAAGCGTTCGTTTTTGTTTTCAGAAACCACAACCGAGGTGCAGGGCATGTGGGGGTGGGGAGGTGGAAGGAGGCGGCAGTCGGTTTTGAGTTCTCAGGTTCGGGACCCGTCAGCGTGGCAATGGGGATTCGGAAACCGGCGCCAACCACACACCGGCTCACCACAGCCACCCCCACCCCCACCTGCCACCATGGCAAAACTCGCTATGGCAAAACTCGTGCTATATTATTTTTCCCGGAATGGCTGCAGGGCCTGCCTCCGGGGGCCTGTGGTCACCGAATGTGCTCACTGAGCAGGGTGCGCCCCTCCAATGGCGCCCCCTGGCCCACGCCGTTCGGAGAGCAAGAAGGGGCTCTGGAGCGCCGGGGGGCCCGCCTCCCGGCGCTCGCCACCTTGGTACGCATCATACCTTGTCCTCTGTGTGGCCCCGCGAGGGGCGATAACACTTGGGATCTTCACGTGCGTAACACATCGGCGGAGCGTTCGTTTTTGTTTTCAGAAACCACAACAGAGGTGCAGGCAATGTTGCAGCAGGCATGTGGATGTGGGGGTGGGGAGGTGGAAGGAGGCGGCAGTCGGTTTTGAGTTCTCAGGTTCGGGACCCGTCAGCGTGGCAATGGGGATTCGGAAACCGGCGCCAACCACACACCGGCTCACCACAGCCACCCACCCCCCACCTGCACCATGGCAAAACTCGCTATGGCAAACTCGTGCTATATTATTTTTCCCGGAATGGCTGCAGGGCCTGCCTCCGGGGGCCCTGTGGTCACCGAATGTGCTCACTGAGCAGGGTGCGCCCCTCCAATGGCGCCCCCTGGCCCACGCCGTTCGGAGAGCAAGAAGGGGCTCTGGAGCGCCGGGGGGCCCGCCTCCCGGCGCTCGCCACCTTGGTACGCATCATACCTTGTCCTCTGTGTGGCCCGCGAGGGGCGATAACACTTGGGATCTTCACGTGCGTAACACATCGGCGGAGCGTTCGTTTTGTTTTCAGAAACCACAACGAGGTGCAGGCAATGTTGCAGCAGGCATGTGGGGGTGGGGAGGTGGAAGGAGGCGGCAGTCGGTTTTGAGTTCTCAGGTTCGGGACCCGTCAGCGTGGCAATGGGGATTCGGAAACCGGCGCCAACCACACACCGGCTCACCACAGCCACCCCCCACCCCCACCTGCACCATGGCAAAACTCGCTATGGCAAAGCTCGTGCTATATTATTTTTCCCGGAATGGCTGCAGGGCCTGCCTCCGGGGCCCTGTGGTCACCGAATGTGCTCACTGAGCAGGGTGCGCCCCTCCAATGGCGCCCCCCTGGCCCACGCCGTTCGGAGAGCAAGAAGGGGCTCTGGAGCGCCGGGGGGCCCGCCTCCCGGCGCTCGCCACCTTGGTACGCATCATACCTTGTCCTCTGTGTGGCCCCGCGAGGGGCGATAACACTTGGGATCTTCACGTGCGTAACACATCGGCGGAGCGTTCGTTTTGTTTTCAGAAACCACAACAGAGGTGCAGGCAATGTTGCAGCAGGGGGGGGTGGGGAGGTGGAAGGAGGCGGCATCGGTTTTGAGTTCTCAGGTTCGGGACCCGTCAGCGTGGCAATGGGGATTCGGAAACCGGCGCCAACCACACACACCGGCTCACCACAGCCACCCCCCACCCCCACCTGCCACCATGGCAAAACTCGCTATGGCAAACTCGTGCTATATTATTTTTCCCGGAATGGCTGCAGGGCCTGCCTCCAGGGGGCCTGTGGTCACCGAATGTGCTCACTGAGCAGGGTGCGCCCCTCCAATGGCGCCCCCCTGGCCCACGCCGTTCGGAGAGCAAGAAGGGGCTCTGGAGCGCCGGGGGGCCCGCCTCCCGGCGCTCGCCACCTTGGTACGCATCATACCTTGTCCTCTGTGTGGCCCCGCGAGGGGCGATAACACTTGGGATCTTCACGTGCGTAACACATCGGCGGAGCGTTCGTTTTGTTTTCAGAAACCACAACAGAGGTGCAGGCAATGTTGCAGCAGGATGTGGGGTGGGGAGGTGGAAGGAGGCGGCAATCGGTTTTGAGTTCTCAGGTTCGGGACCCGTCAGCGTGGCAATGGGGATTCGGAAACCGGCGCCAACCACACACCGGCTCACCACAGCCACCCCCCACCCCCCACCTGCCACCATGGCAAAACTCGCTATGGCAAAACTCGTGCTATATTATTTTTCCCGGAATGGCTGCAGGGCCTGCCTCCGGGGGCCCTGTGGTCACCGAATGTGCTCACTGAGCAGGGTGCGCCCCTCCAATGGCGCCCCCCTGGCCCACGCCGTTCGGAGAGCAAGAAGGGGCTCTGGAGCGCCGGGGGGCCCGCCTCCCGGCGCTCGCCACCTTGGTACGCATCATACCTTGTCCTCTGTGTGGCCCCGCGAGGGGCGATAACACTTGGGATCTTCACGTGCGTAACACATCGGCGGAGCGTTCGTTTTGTTTTCAGAAACCACAACAGAGGTGCAGGCAATGTTGCAGCAGGCATGTGGGGGTGGGGAGGTGGAAGGAGGCGGCAGTCGGTTTTGAGTTCTCAGGTTCGGGACCCGTCAGCGTGGCAATGGGGATTCGGAAACCGGCGCCAACCACACGCCGGCTCACCACAGCCACCCCCACCCCCACCTGCCACCATGGCAAAACTCGCTATGGCAAAACTCGTGCTATATTATTTTTCCCGGAATGGCTGCAGGGCCTGCCTCCAGTGTGGTCACCGAATGTGCTCACTGAGCAGGGTGCGCCCCTCCAATGGCGCCCCCCTGGCCCACGCCGTTCGGAGAGCAAGAAGGGGCTCTGGAGCGCCGGGGGGCCCGCCTCCCGGCGCTCGCCACCTTGGTACGCATCATACCTTGTCCTCTGTGTGGCCCCGCGAGGGGCGATAACACTTGGGATCTTCACGTGCGTAACACATCGGCGGAGCGTTCGTTTTTGTTTTCAGAAACCACAACAGAGGTGCAGGCAATGTTGCAGCAGGCATGTGGGGGTGGGGAGGTGGAAGGAGGCGGCATCGGTTTTGAGTTCTCAGGTTCGGGACCCGTCAGCGTGGCAATGGGGATTCGGAAACCGGCGCCAACCACACACCGGCTCACCACAGCCACCCCCCCCCACCTGCCACCATGGCAAAACTCGCTATGGCAAAACTCGTGCTATATTATTTTTCCCGGAATGGCTGCAGGGCCTGCCTCCAGGGGGCCCTGTGGTCACCGAATGTGCTCACTGAGCAGGGTGCGCCCCTCCAATGGCGCCCCCCTGGCCCACGCCGTTCGGAGAGCAAGAAGGGGCTCTGGAGCGCCGGGGGGCCCGCCTCCCGGCGCTCGCCACCTTGGTACGCATCATACCTTGTCCTCTGTGTGGCCCCGCGAGGGGCGATAACACTTGGGATCTTCACGTGCGTAACACATCGGCGGAGCGTTCGTTTTTGTTTTCAGAAACCACAACAGAGGTGCAGGCAATGTTGCAGCAGGCATGTGGGGGTGGGGAGGTGGAAGGAGGCGGCATCGGTTTTGAGTTCTCAGGTTCGGGACCCGTCAGCGTGGCAATGGGGATTCGGAAACCGGCGCCAACCACACCGGCTCACCACAGCCACCCCCACCCCACCTGCCCATGGCAAAACTCGCTATGGCAAAACTCGTGCTATATTATTTTTCCCGGAATGGCTGCAGGGCCTGCCTCCAGGGGCCCTGTGGTCACCGAATGTGCTCACTGAGCAGGGTGCGCCCCTCCAATGGCGCCCCCCTGGCCCACGCCGTTCGGAGAGCAAGAAGGGGCTCTGGAGCGCCGGGGGGCCCGCCTCCCGGCGCTCGCCACCTTGGTACGCATCATACCTTGTCCTCTGTGTGGCCCCGCGAGGGGCGATAACACTTGGGATCTTCACGTGCGTAACACATCGGCGGAGCGTTCGTTTTTGTTTTCAGAAACCACAACAGAGGTGCAGGCAATGTTGCAGCAGGCATGTGGGGGTGGGGAGGTGGAAGGAGGCGGCATCGGTTTTGAGTTCTCAGGTTCGGGACCCGTCAGCGTGGCAATGGGGATTCGGAAACCGGCGCCAACCACACACCGGCTCACCACAGCCACCCCCCACCCCCACCTGCCACCATGGCAAAACTCGCTATGGCAAAGCTCGTGCTATATTATTTTTCCCGGAATGGCTGCAGGGCCTGCCTCCAGGGGGCCCTGTGGTCACCGAATGTGCTCACTGAGCAGGGTGCGCCCCTCCAATGGCGCCCCCCTGGCCCACGCCGTTCGGAGAGCAAGAAGGGGCTCTGGAGCGCCGGGGGGCCCGCCTCCCGGCGCTCGCCACCTTGGTACGCATCATACCTTGTCCTCTGTGTGGCCCCGCGAGGGGCGATAACACTTGGGATCTTCACGTGCGTAACACATCGGCGGAGCGTTCGGTTTTTGTTTTCAGAAACCACAACGAGGTGCAGGCAATGTTGCAGCAGGCATGTGGGGGTGGGGAGGTGGAAGGAGGCGGCAATCGGTTTTGAGTTCTCAGGTTCGGGACCCGTCAGCGTGGCAATGGGGATTCGGAAACCGGCGCCAACCACACACCGGCTCACCACAGCCACCCCCACCCCCCACCTGCCACCATGGCAAAACTCGCTATGGCAAAACTCGTGCTATATTATTTTTCCCGGAATGGCTGCAGGGCCTGCCTCCGGGGGCCCTGTGGTCACCGAATGTGCTCACTGAGCAGGGTGCGCCCCTCCAATGGCGCCCCCCTGGCCCACGCCGTTCGGAGAGCAAGAAGGGGCTCTGGAGCGCCGGGGGGCCCGCCTCCCGGCGCTCGCCACCTTGGTACGCATCATACCTTGTCCTCTGTGTGGCCCCGCGAGGGGCGATAACACTTGGGATCTTCACGTGCGTAACACATCGGCGGAGCGTTCGTTTTTGTTTTCAGAAACCACAACAGAGGTGCAGGCAATGTTGCAGCAGGCATGTGGGGGTGGGGAGGTGGAAGGAGGCGGCAATCGGTTTTGAGTTCTCAGGTTCGGGACCCGTCAGCGTGGCAATGGGGATTCGGAAACCGGCGCCAACCACACACCGGCTCACCACAGCCACCCCTCACCCCCACCTGCCACCATGGCAAAACTCGCTATGGCAAAGCTCGTGCTATATTATTTTTCCCGGAATGGCTGCAGGGCCTGCCTCCGGGGCCCTGTGGTCACCGAATGTGCTCACTGAGCAGGGTGCGCCCCTCCAATGGCGCCCCCTGGCCCACGCCGTTCGGAGAGCAAGAAGGGGCTCTGGAGCGCCGGGGGGCCCGCCTCCCGGCGCTCGCCACCTTGGTACGCATCATACCTTGTCCTCTGTGTGGCCCCGCGAGGGCGATAACACTTGGGATCTTCACGTGCGTAACACATCGGCGGAGCGTTCGTTTTGTTTTCAGAAACCACAACGAGGTGCAGGCAATGTTGCAGCAGGCATGTGGGGGTGGGGGAGGTGGAAGGAGGCGGCATCGGTTTTGAGTTCTCAGGTTCGGGACCCGTCAGCGTGGCAATGGGGATTCGGCCAACCACACGGCTCACCACAGCCACCCCACCCCCACCTGCCACCATGGCAAAACTCGCTATGGCAAAGCTCGTGCTATATTATTTTTCCCGGAATGGCTGCAGGGCCTGCCTCCGTCACCGAATGTGCTCACTGAGCAGGGTGCGCCCCTCCAATGGCGCCCCCCTGGCCCACGCCGTTCGGAGAGCAAGAAGGGGCTCTGGAGCGCCGGGGGGCCCGCCTCCCGGCGCTCGCCACCTTGGTACGCATCATACCTTGTCCTCTGTGTGGCCCCGCGAGGGGCGATAACACTTGGGATCTTCACGTGCGTAACACATCGGCGGAGCGTTCGGTTTTGTTTTCAGAAACCACAACAGAGGTGCAGGCAATGTTGCAGCAGGCATGTGGGGGTGGGGAGGTGGAAGAGGCGGCAAGTCGGTTTTGAGTTCTCAGGTTCGGGACCCGTCAGCGTGGCAATGGGGATTCGGAAACCGGCGCCAACCACACCCGGCTCACCACAGCCACCCCCACCCCCCACCTGCCACCATGGCAAAACTCGCTATGGCAAAACTCGTGCTATATTATTTTTCCCGGAATGGCTGCAGGGCCTGCCTCCAGGGGGCCCTGTGGTCACCGAATGTGCTCACTGAGCAGGGTGCGCCCCTCCAATGGCGCCCCCCTGGCCCACGCCGTTCGGAGAGCAAGAAGGGGCTCTGGAGCGCCGGGGGGGCCCGCCTCCCGGCGCTCGCCACCTTGGTACGCATCATACCTTGTCCTCTGTGTGGCCCCGCGAGGGGCGATAACACTTGGGATCTTCACGTGCGTAACACATCGGCGGAGCGTTCGGTTTTGTTTTCAGAAACCACAACGAGGTGCAGGCAATGTTGCAGCAGGCATGTGGGGTGGGGAGGTGGAAGGAGGCGGCAATCGGTTTTGAGTTCTCAGGTTCGGGACCCGTCAGCGTGGCAATGGGGATTCGGAAACCGCCAACCACACGCCGGCTCACCACAGCCACCCCCACCTGCCACCATGGCAAAACTCGCTATGGCAAACTCGTGCTATATTATTTTTCCCGGAATGGCTGCAGGGCCTGCCTCCTGTGGTCACCGAATGTGCTCACTGAGCAGGGTGCGCCCCTCCAATGGCGCCCCCCTGGCCCACGCCGTTCGGAGAGCAAGAAGGGGCTCTGGAGCGCCGGGGGGCCCGCCTCCCGGCGCTCGCCACCTTGGTACGCATCATACCTTGTCCTCTGTGTGGCCCCGCGAGGGCGATAACACTTGGGATCTTCACGTGCGTAACACATCGGCGGAGCGTTCGTTTTTGTTTTCAGAAACCACAACAGAGGTGCAGGCAATGTTGCAGCAGGCATGTGGGGGTGGGGAGGTGGAAGGAGGCGGCAATCGGTTTTGAGTTCTCAGGTTCGGGACCGTCAGCGTGGCAATGGGGATTCGGAAACCGGCGCCAACCACAACACCGGCTCACCACAGCCACCCCCACCCCCACCTGCCACCATGGCAAAACTCGCTATGGCAAAAACTCGTGCTATATTATTTTTCCCGGAATGGCTGCAGGGGCCTGCTGGTCACCGAATGTGCTCACTGAGCAGGGTGCGCCCCTCCAATGGCGCCCCCCTGGCCCACGCCGTTCGGAGAGCAAGAAGGGGCTCTGGAGCGCCGGGGGCCCGCCTCCCGGCGCTCGCCACCTTGGTACGCATCATACCTTGTCCTCTGTGTGGCCCCGCGAGGGGCGATAACACTTGGGATCTTCACGTGCGTAACACATCGGCGGAGCGTTCGGTTTTTGTTTTCAGAAACCACACAGCAGGCAATGCAGCAGGCATGTGGGGGGGGGAGGTGGAAGGAGGCGGCATCGGTTTGAGTTCTCAGGTTCGGGACCCGTCAGCGTGGCAATGGGGATTCGGAAACCGGCGCCAACACACACACCGGCTCACCACAGCCACCCCCACCTGCCACCATGGAAAACTCGCTCTATGGCAAACTCGTGCTATATTATTTTTCCCGGAATGGCTGCAGGGCCTGCCTCCGGGGCCCTGTGGTCACCGAATGTGCTCACTGAGCAGGGTGCGCCCCTCCAATGGCGCCCCCTGGCCCACGCCGTTCGGAGAGCAAGAAGGGGCTCTGGAGCGCCGGGGGGCCCGCCTCCCGGCGCTCCACCTTGGTACGCATCATACCTTGTCCTCTGTGTGGCCCCGCGAGGGGCGATAACACATGGGAATCTTCACGTGCGTAACACATCGGCGGAAGCGTTCGTTTTTGTTTTCAGAAACCACAACGAGGTGCAGGCAATGTTGCAGCAGGATGTGGGGGTGGGGAGGTGGAAGGAGGCGGCAGTCGGTTTTGAGTTCTCAGGTTCGGGACCCGTCAGCGTGGCAATGGGGATTCGGAAACCGGCGCCAACCACACACCGCTCACCACAGCCACCCCTCACCTGCCACCATGGCAAACTCGCTATGGCAAAACTCGTGCTATATTATTTTTCCCGGAATGGCTGCAGGGCCTGCCTCCGGGGCCTGTGGTCACCGAATGTGCTCACTGAGCAGGGTGCGCCCCTCCAATGGCGCCCCCCTGGCCCACGCCGTTCGGAGAGCAAGAAGGGGCTCTGGAGCGCCGGGGGGCCCGCCTCCCGGCGCTCGCCACCTTGGTACGCATCATACCTTGTCCTCTGTGTGGCCCCGCGAGGGGCGATAACACTTGGGATCTTCACGTGCGTAACACATCGGCGGAGCGTTCGTTTTTGTTTTCAGAAACCACAACCGAGGTGCAGGGCATGTGGGGGTGGGGAGGTGGAAGGAGGCGGCAGTCGGTTTTGAGTTCTCAGGTTCGGGACCCGTCAGCGTGGCAATGGGGATTCGGAAACCGGCGCCAAACCACACCACCGGCTCACCACAGCCACCCCTCACCCCACTGCCACCATGGCAAAACTCGCTATGGCAAAACTCGTGCTATATTATTTTTCCCGGAATGGCTGCAGGGCCTGCCTCCGGGCCCTGTGGTCACCGAATGTGCTCACTGAGCAGGGTGCGCCCCTCCAATGGCGCCCCCTGGCCCACGCCGTTCGGAGAGCAAGAAGGGGCTCTGGAGCGCCGGGGGGCCCGCCTCCCGGCGCTCGCCACCTTGGTACGCATCATACCTTGTCCTCTGTGTGGCCCCGCGAGGGGCGATAACACTTGGGATCTTCACGTGCGTAACACATCGGCGAAGCGTTCGTTTTTGTTTTCAGAAACCACAACCGAGGTGCAGGCATGTTGCGCATGTGGGGGTGGGGAGGTGGAAGGAGGCGGCAGTCGGTTTTGAGTTCTCAGGTTCGGGACCCGTCAGCGTGGCAATGGGGATTCGGAAACCGGCGCCAACCACACACCGGCTCACCACAGCCACCCCTCACCCACCTGCCTGCACCATGGCAAAACTCGCTATGGCAAAACTCGTGCTATATTATTTTTCCCGGAATGGCTGCAGGGCCTGCCTCCGTCACCGAATGTGCTCACTGAGCAGGGTGCGCCCCTCCAATGGCGCCCCCCTGGCCCACGCCGTTCGGAGAGCAAGAAGGGGCTCTGGAGCGCCGGGGGCCCGCCTCCCGGCGCTCGCCACCTTGGTACGCATCATACCTTGTCCTCTGTGTGGCCCCGCGAGGGGCGATAACACTTGGGATCTTCACGTGCGTAACACATCGGCGGAGCGTTCGTTTTTGTTTTCAGAAACCACAACCGAGGTGCAGGCAATGTTGCAGCAGGGATGTGGGGGTGGGGAGGTGGAAGGAGGCGGCAGTCGGTTTTGAGTTCTCAGGTTCGGGACCCGTCAGCGTGGCAATGGGGATTCGGAAACCGGCGCCAACCACACACCGCTCACCACAGCCACCCCTCACCTGCCACCATGGCAAAACTCGCTATGGCAAAACTCGTGCTATATTATTTTTCCCGGAATGGCTGCAGGGCCTGCCTCCGTGTGGTCACCGAATGTGCTCACTGAGCAGGGTGCGCCCCTCCAATGGCGCCCCCCTGGCCCACGCCGTTCGGAGAGCAAGAAGGGGCTCTGGAGCGCCGGGGGGCCCGCCTCCCGGCGCTCGCCACCTTGGTACGCATCATACCTTGTCCTCTGTGTGGCCCGCGAGGGGCGATAACACTTGGGATCTTCACGTGCGTAACACATCGGCGGAAGCGTTCGTTTTTGTTTTCAGAAACCACAACCGAGGTGCAGGGCATGTGGGGGTGGGGAGGTGGAAGGAGGCGGCAGTCGGTTTTGAGTTCTCAGGTTCGGGACCCGTCAGCGTGGCAATGGGGATTCGGAAACCGGCGCCAACCACACACCGGCTCACCACAGCCACCCCTCACCTGCCCACCTGCCCATGGCAAAACTCGCTATGGCAAAACTCGCTATGGCAAAACTCGTGCTATATTATTTTTCCCGGAATGGCTGCAGGGCCTGCCTCCGTCACCGAATGTGCTCACTGAGCAGGGTGCGCCCCTCCAATGGCGCCCCCCTGGCCCACGCCGTTCGGAGAGCAAGAAGGGGCTCTGGAGCGCCGGGGGGCCCGCCTCCCGGCGCTCGCCACCTTGGTACGCATCATACCTTGTCCTCTGTGTGGCCCCGCGAGGGGCGATAACACTTGGGATCTTCACGTGCGTAACACATCGGCGGAGCGTTCGTTTTTGTTTTCAGAAACCACAACCGAGGTGCAGGCAATGTTGCAGCAGGGATGTGGGGGTGGGGAGGTGGAAGGAGGCGGCAGTCGGTTTTGAGTTCTCAGGTTCGGGACCCGTCAGCGTGGCAATGGGGATTCGGAAACCGGCGCCAACCACACCCGCTCACCACAGCCACCCCCACCTGCCACCATGGCAAAACTCGCTATGGCAAAACTCGTGCTATATTATTTTTCCCGGAATGGCTGCAGGGCCTGCCTCCCCGTCACCGAATGTGCTCACTGAGCAGGGTGCGCCCCTCCAATGGCGCCCCCTGGCCCACGCCGTTCGGAGAGCAAGAAGGGGCTCTGGAGCGCCGGGGGGCCCGCCTCCCGGCGCTCGCCACCTTGGTACGCATCATACCTTGTCCTCTGTGTGGCCCCGCGAGGGGCGATAACACTTGGGATCTTCACGTGCGTAACACATCGGCGAAGCGTTCGTTTTGTTTTCAGAAACCACAACCGAGGTGCAGGGCATGTGGGGGTGGGGAGGTGGAAGGAGGCGGCAGTCGGTTTTGAGTTCTCAGGTTCGGGACCCGTCAGCGTGGCAATGGGGATTCGGAAACCGGCGCCAACCACACACCGGCTCACCACAGCCACCCCTCACCCCACCTGCCACCATGGCAAAACTCGCTATGGCAAAACTCGTGCTATATTATTTTTCCCGGAATGGCTGCAGGGCCTGCCTCCGGGGGGCCCTGTGGTCACCGAATGTGCTCACTGAGCAGGGTGCGCCCCTCCAATGGCGCCCCCCTGGCCCACGCCGTTCGGAGAGCAAGAAGGGGCTCTGGAGCGCCGGGGGGCCCGCCTCCCGGCGCTCGCCACCTTGGTACGCATCATACCTTGTCCTCTGTGTGGCCCCGCGAGGGGCGATAACACTTGGGATCTTCACGTGCGTAACACATCGGCGGAGCGTTCGTTTTTGTTTTCAGAAACCACAACGAGGTGCAGGCATGTTGCAGGGGTTGGGGAGGTGGAAGGAGGCGGCAGTCGGTTTTGAGTTCTCAGGTTCGGGACCCGTCAGCGTGGCAATGGGGATTCGGAAACCGGCGCCAACCACACACCGGCTCACCACAGCCACCCCTCACCTGCCACCTGCCCATGGCAAAACTCGCTATGGCAAAACTCGCTATGGCAAAACTCGTGCTATATTATTTTTCCCGAATGGCTGCAGGGCCTGCCTCCGTCACCGAATGTGCTCACTGAGCAGGGTGCGCCCCTCCAATGGCGCCCCCCTGGCCCACGCCGTTCGGAGAGCAAGAAGGGGCTCTGGAGCGCCGGGGGCCCGCCTCCCGGCGCTCGCCACCTTGGTACGCATCATACCTTGTCCTCTGTGTGGCCCCGCGAGGGGCGATAACACTTGGGATCTTCACGTGCGTAACACATCGGCGGAGCGTTCGTTTTTTGTTTTCAGAAACCACAACCGAGGTGCAGGCAATGTTGCAGCAGGGATGTGGGGTGGGGAGGTGGAAGGAGGCGGCAGTCGGTTTTGAGTTCTCAGGTTCGGGACCCGTCAGCGTGGCAATGGGGATTCGGAAACCGGCGCCAACCACACACCGCTCACCACAGCCACCCCTCACCTGCTACCATGGCAAAACTCGCTATGGCAAAACTCGTGCTATATTATTTTTCCCGGAATGGCTGCAGGGCCTGCCTCCGTCACCGAATGTGCTCACTGAGCAGGGTGCGCCCCTCCAATGGCGCCCCCCTGGCCCACGCCGTTCGGAGAGCAAGAAGGGGCTCTGGAGCGCCGGGGGGCCCGCCTCCCGGCGCTCGCCACCTTGGTACGCATCATACCTTGTCCTCTGTGTGGCCCGCGAGGGGCGATAACACTTGGGATCTTCACGTGCGTAACACATCGGCGAAGCGTTCGTTTTTGTTTTCAGAAACCACAACCGAGGTGCAGGCATGTGGGGTGGGGAGGTGGAAGGAGGCGGCAGTCGGTTTTGAGTTCTCAGGTTCGGGACCCGTCAGCGTGGCAATGGGGATTCGGAAACCGGCGCCAACCACACACCGGCTCACCACAGCCACCCCTCACCCCACCTCCCATGCACTCGCTATGGCAAAACTCGCTATGGCAAACTCGTGCTATATTATTTTTCCCGGAATGGCTGCAGGGCCTGCCTCCGGGGGCCTCACCGAATGTGCTCACTGAGCAGGGTGCGCCCCTCCAATGGCGCCCCCTGGCCCACGCCGTTCGGAGAGCAAGAAGGGGCTCTGGAGCGCCGGGGGCCCGCCTCCCGGCGCTCGCCACCTTGGTACGCATCATACCTTGTCCTCTGTGTGGCCCCGCGAGGGGCGATAACACTTGGGATCTTCACGTGCGTAACACATCGGCGAGCGTTCGTTTTTGTTTTCAGAAACCACAACCGAGGTGCAGGCAATGTTGCAGCAGGGATGTGGGGGTGGGGAGGTGGAAGGAGGCGGCAGTCGGTTTTGAGTTCTCAGGTTCGGGACCCGTCAGCGTGGCAATGGGGATTCGGAAACCGGCGCCAACCACACACCGGCTCACCACAGCCACCCTCACCTGCCACCATGGCAAAACTCGCTATGGCAAAACTCGTGCTATATTATTTTTCCCGGAATGGCTGCAGGGCCTGCCTCCGTCACCGAATGTGCTCACTGAGCAGGGTGCGCCCCTCCAATGGCGCCCCCCTGGCCCACGCCGTTCGGAGAGCAAGAAGGGGCTCTGGAGCGCCGGGGGGCCCGCCTCCCGGCGCTCGCCACCTTGGTACGCATCATACCTTGTCCTCTGTGTGGCCCCGCGAGGGGCGATAACACTTGGGATCTTCACGTGCGTAACACATCGGCGAAGCGTTCGTTTTTTTTTTCAGAAACCACAACCGAGGTGCAGGCAGGGTGTGGGGGTGGGGAGGTGGAAGGAGGCGGCAATCGGTTTTGAGTTCTCAGGTTCGGGACCCGTCAGCGTGGCAATGGGGATTCGGAAACCGGCGCCAACCACACACCGGCTCACCACAGCCACCCCTCACCCCACCTGCCACCATGGCAAAACTCGCTATGGCAAAACTCGTGCTATATTATTTTTCCCGGAATGGCTGCAGGGCCTGCCTCCGGGGGCCCTGTGGTCACCGAATGTGCTCACTGAGCAGGGTGCGCCCCTCCAATGGCGCCCCCCTGGCCCACGCCGTTCGGAGAGCAAGAAGGGGCTCTGGAGCGCCGGGGGCCCGCCTCCCGGCGCTCGCCACCTTGGTACGCATCATACCTTGTCCTCTGTGTGGCCCGCGAGGGGCGATAACACTTGGGATCTTCACGTGCGTAACACATCGGCGAAGCGTTCGTTTTTGTTTTCAGAAACCACAACCGAGGTGCAGGGCATGTGGGGGTGGGGAGGTGGAAGGAGGCGGCAGTCGGTTTTGAGTTCTCAGGTTCGGGACCCGTCAGCGTGGCAATGGGATTCGGAAACCGGCGCCAACCACACACCGGCTCACCACAGCCACCCCTCACCTGCCACCTGCCCATGGCAAAACTCGCTATGGCAAAACTCGCTATGGCAAAACTCGTGCTATATTATTTTTCCCGGAATGGCTGCAGGGCCTGCCTCCGTCACCGAATGTGCTCACTGAGCAGGGTGCGCCCCTCCAATGGCGCCCCCCTGGCCCACGCCGTTCGGAGAGCAAGAAGGGGCTCTGGAGCGCCGGGGGGCCCGCCTCCCGGCGCTCGCCACCTTGGTACGCATCATACCTTGTCCTCTGTGTGGCCCCGCGAGGGGCGATAACACTTGGGATCTTCACGTGCGTAACACATCGGCGGAGCGTTCGTTTTTGTTTTCAGAAACCACAACCGAGGTGCAGGCAATGTTGCAGCAGGGATGTGGGGGTGGGGAGGTGGAAGGAGGCGGCAGTCGGTTTTGAGTTCTCAGGTTCGGGACCCGTCAGCGTGGCAATGGGGATTCGGAAACCGGCGCCAACCACACACCGCTCACCACAGCCACCCCTCACCTGCACCATGGCAAAACTCGCTATGGCAAAACTCGTGCTATATTATTTTTCCGGAATGGCTGCAGGGCCTGCCTCCGGGGGCCCGTCCGAATGTGCTCACTGAGCAGGGTGCGCCCCTCCAATGGCGCCCCCTGGCCCACGCCGTTCGGAGAGCAAGAAGGGGCTCTGGAGCGCCGGGGGGCCCGCCTCCCGGCGCTCGCCACCTTGGTACGCATCATACCTTGTCCTCTGTGTGGCCCCGCGAGGGGCGATAACACTTGGGATCTTCACGTGCGTAACACATCGGCGGAAGCGTTCGTTTTGTTTTCAGAAACCACAACCGAGGTGCAGGGTATGTGGGGTGGGGAGGTGGAAGGAGGCGGCAATCGGTTTTGAGTTCTCAGGTTCGGGACCCGTCAGCGTGGCAATGGGGATTCGGAAACCGGCCAACCACACACCGGCTCACCACAGCCACCCCTCACCCCCCACCTGCCACCATGGCAAACTCGCTATGGCAAAACTCGTGCTATATTATTTTTCCCGGAATGGCTGCAGGGCCTGCCTCCGGGGGCCCTGTGGTCACCGAATGTGCTCACTGAGCAGGGTGCGCCCCTCCAATGGCGCCCCCCTGGCCCACGCCGTTCGGAGAGCAAGAAGGGGCTCTGGAGCGCCGGGGGCCCGCCTCCCGGCGCTCGCCACCTTGGTACGCATCATACCTTGTCCTCTGTGTGGCCCCGCGAGGGGCGATAACACTTGGGATCTTCACGTGCGTAACACATCGGCGGAAGCGTTCGTTTTGTTTTCAGAAACCACAACCGAGGTGCAGGGCATGTGGGGGGGGGAGGTGGAAGGAGGCGGCAGTCGGTTTTGAGTTCTCAGGTTCGGGACCCGTCAGCGTGGCAATGGGGATTCGGAAACCGGCGCCAACCACACACCGGCTCACCACAGCCACCCCTCACCCCCCCATGGCACTCGCTATGGCAAAACTCGCTATGGCAAAACTCGTGCTATATTATTTTCCCGGAATGGCTGCAGGGCCTGCCTCCGTGTGGTCACCGAATGTGCTCACTGAGCAGGGTGCGCCCCTCCAATGGCGCCCCCCTGGCCCCGCCGTTCGGAGAGCAAGAAGGGGCTCTGGAGCGCCGGGGGGCCCGCCTCCCGGCGCTCGCCACCTTGGTACGCATCATACCTTGTCCTCTGTGTGGCCCCGCGAGGGGCGATAACACTTGGGATCTTCACGTGCGTAACACATCGGCGAGCGTTCGTTTTTGTTTCAGAAACCACAAGAGGTGCAGGCAATGTTGCAGCAGGCATGTGGGGGTGGGGAGGTGGAAGGAGGCGGCAATCGGTTTTGAGTTCTCAGGTTCGGGACCCGTCAGCGTGGCAATGGGGATTCGGAAACCGGCGCCAACCACACACCGGCTCACCACAGCCACCCCTCACCTGCCACCATGGCAAAACTCGCTATGGCAAAACTCGTGCTATATTATTTTTCCCGGAATGGCTGCAGGGCCTGCCTCCGGGGGGCCCTGTGGTCACCGAATGTGCTCACTGAGCAGGGTGCGCCCCTCCAATGGCGCCCCCCTGGCCCACGCCGTTCGGAGAGCAAGAAGGGGCTCTGGAGCGCCGGGGGGCCCGCCTCCCGGCGCTCGCCACCTTGGTACGCATCATACCTTGTCCTCTGTGTGGCCCCGCGAGGGGCGATAACACTTGGGATCTTCACGTGCGTAACACATCGGCGGAAGCGTTCGTTTTGTTTTCAGAAACACACAGAGGTGCACGATGTGCAGCAGGCATGTGGGGGTGGGGAGGTGGAAGGAGGCGGCAGTCGGTTTTGAGTTCTCAGGTTCGGACCCGTCAGCGTGGCAATGGGATTCGGAAACCGGCGCCACCACACACCGGCACCACAGCCACCCCTCACCCCACTGCCACCATGGCAAAAACTCGCTATGGCAAAACTCGTGCTATATTATTTTTCCCGGAATGGCTGCAGG
>CAAHFI011412383.1:0-13720 GCA_900893395.1 Euglena gracilis
CCTGTCCGCCCGCCGCCCTTCGCAACAATCAGGTAAAGGATCGCCGACCTCTAGCCGGGGCAGAGCGCTCGTTTTTGAGTGCGGACGCAGCCAATTTCGGCCGAAAACGACCGAAAAACGACGCTTTTATGCACGTCCGTTACCAAAGTGTTATTTTGGGCTCCCGGGCGGTAACCGCTGCGTTTTACGCACGCCCGCCGCGGGCAAATTGCGCCTGTCCGCCCGCCGCCCTTCGCAACAATCAGGTAAAGGATCGCCGACCTCTAGCCGGGCAGAGCGCTCGTTTTTGTGAGTGCGACGCAGCCAATTTCGGCCGAAAACGACCGAAAAACGACGTTTTAGCACGTCCGTTACCAAAGTGTTATTTTGGGCCTCCCGGGCGGTAACCGCTGCGTTTTTACGCACGCCCGCCGCGGGCAAAATTGCGCCTGTCCGCCCGCCGCCCTTCGCAACAATCAGGTAAAGGATCGCCGACCTCTAGCCGGGCAGAGCGCTCGTTTTTGGAGTGCGACGCAGCCAATTTCGGCCGAAAACGACGAGAAAAACGACGTTGTTATGCACGTCCGTTACCAAAGTGTTATTTGGCCTCCCGGGCGGTAACCGCTGCGTTTTACGCACGCCGCCGCCGGGCAAAATTGCGCCTGTCCGCCGCCGCCTTCGCAACAATCAGGTAAAGGATCGCCGACCTCTAGCCGGGGCAGAGCCTCGTTTTTGGAGTGCGACGCAGCCAATTTCGGCCGAAAACGACCGAAAAACGACGTTTTTATGCACGTCCGTTACCAAAGTGTTATTTTGGGCCTCCCGGGCGGTAACCGCTGCGTTTTACGCACGCCCGCCGCGGGCAAAATTGCGCCTGTCCGCCCGCCGCCCTTCGCAACAATCAGTAAAGGATCGCCGACCTCTAGCGGGGAGAGCGCTCGTTTTTGGAGTGCGACGCAGCCAATTTCGGCCGAAAACGACCGAAAAACGACGTTTTATGCACGTCCGTTACCAAAGTGTTATTTTGGCCTCCCGGGCGGTAACCGCTGCGTTTTACGCACGCCCGCCGCGGGCAAAATTGCGCCTGTCCGCCCGCCGCCTTCGCAACAATCAGGTAAAGGATCGCCGACCTCTAGCCGGGGCAGAGCGCTCGTTTTTGGAGTGCGGACGCAGCCAATTTCGGCCGAAAACGACCGAAAAACGACGTTTTATGCACGTCCGTTACCAAAGTGTTATTTTGGGCCTCCCGGGCGGTAACCGCTGCGTTTTACGCACGCCCGCCGCGGGCAAAATTGCGCCTGTCCGCCCGCCGCCCTTCGCAACAATCAGTAAAGGATCGCCGACCTCTAGCCGGGGCAGAGCGCTCGTTTTTGGAGTGCGGCACGCAGCCAATTTCGGCCGAAACGACCGAAAAAACGACGTTTTTATGCACGTCCGTTACCAAAGTGTTATTTTGGCCTCCCGGGCGGTAACCGCTGCGTTTTACGCACGCCCGCCGCGGGCAAAATTGCGCCTGCGCCCGCCGCCCTTCGCAACAATCAGGTAAAGGATCGCCGACCTCTAGCCGGGGCAGAGCGCTCGTTTTTGGAGTGCGGACGCAGCCAATTTCGGCCGAAAACGACCGAAAAACGACGTTTTATGCACGTCCGTTACCAAAGTGTTATTTTGGGCCTCCCGGGCGGTAACCGCTGCGTTTTACGCACGCCCGCCGCGGGCAAAATTGCGCCTGTCCGCCCGCCGCCCTTCGCAACAATCAGGTAAAGGATCGCCGACTCTAGCCGGGGCAGAGCGCTCGTTTTTGGAGTGCGGACGCAGCCAATTTCGGCCGAAAACGCCGAAAAACGACGTTTTTATGCACGTCCGTTACCAAAGTGTTATTTTGGGCCTCCCGGGCGGTAACCGCTGCGTTTTACGCACGCCGCCGCGGGCAAAATTGCGCCTGTCCGCCCGCCGCCCTTCGCAACAATCAGGTAAAGGATCGCCGACCTCTAGCCGGGCAGAGCGCTCGTTTTGGAGTGCGGACGCAGCCAATTTCGGCCGAAAACGACCGAAAAAACGACGTTTTTATGCACGTCCGTTACCAAAGTGTTATTTTGGGCCTCCCGGGCGTAACCGCTGCGTTTTACGCACGCCCGCCGCGGGCAAAATTGCGCCTGTCCGCCCGCCGCCCTTCGCAACAATCAGGTAAAGGATCGCCGACCTCTAGCCGGGGCAGAGCGCTCGTTTTTGGAGTGCGGACGCAGCCAATTTCGGCCGAAAACGCGAAAAACGACGTTTTTATGCACGTCCGTTACCAAAGTGTATTTTGGGCCTCCGGGCGGTAACCGCTGCTTTTACGCACGCCCGCCGCGGGCAAAATTGCGCCTGTCCGCCCGCCGCCCTTCGCAACAATCAGGTAAAGGATCGCCGACCTCTAGCCGGGGCAGAGCGCTCGTTTTTGGAGTGCGACGCAGCCAATTTCGGCCGAAAACGACCGAAAAACGACGTTTTATGCACGTCCGTTACCAAAGTGTTATTTTGGCCTCCCGGGCGGTAACCGCTGCGTTTTACGCACGCCCGCCGCGGGCAAAATTGCGCCTGTCCGCCCGCCGCCCTTCGCAACAATCAGGTAAAGGATCGCCGACCTCTAGCCGGGCAGAGCGCTCGTTTTTGGAGTGCGACGCAGCCAATTTCGGCCGAAAACGACCGAAAAACGACGTTTTTATGCACGTCCGTTACCAAAGTTATTTTGGGCCTCCCGGGCGGTAACCGCTGCGTTTTACGCACGCCCGCCGCGGGCAAAATTGCGCCTGTCCGCCCGCCGCCCTTTCGCAACAATCAGGTAAAGGATCGCCGACCTCTAGCCGGGGCAGAGCGCTCGTTTTTGGAGTGCGACGCAGCCAATTTCGGCCGAAAACGACCGAAAAACGACGTTTTATGCACGTCCGTTACCAAAGTGTTATTTTGGGCCTCCCGGGCGGTAACCGCTGCGTTTTACGCACGCCGCCGCGGGCAAAATTGCGCCTGTCCGCCCGCCGCCCTTCGCAACAATCAGGTAAAGGATCGCCGACCTCTAGCCGGGCAGAGCGCTCGTTTTTGGAGTGCGACGCAGCCAATTTCGGCCGAAAACGACCGAAAAACGACGTTTTTATGCACGTCCGTTACCAAAGTGTTATTTTGGGCCTCCCGGGCGGTAACCGCTGCGTTTTACGCACGCCCGCCGCGGGCAAAATTGCGCCTGTCCGCCCGCCGCCTTCGCAACAATCAGGTAAAGGATCGCCGACCTCTAGCCGGGGCAGAGCGCTCGTTTTTGGAGTGCGGACGCAGCCAATTTCGGCCGAAAACGACCGAAAAACGACGTTTTATGCACGTCCGTTACCAAAGTGTATTTTGGGCCTCCCGGGCGGTAACCGCTGCGTTTTACGCACGCCCGCCGCGGGCAAAATTGCGCCTGTCCGCCCGCCGCCCTTCGCAACAATCAGGTAAAGGATCGCCGACCTCTAGCCGGGCAGAGCGCTCGTTTTTGGAGTGCGGACGCAGCCAATTTCGGCCGAAAACGACCGAAAAACGACGTTTTTTATGCACGTCCGTTACCAAAGTGTTATTTTGGGCCTCCCGGGCGGTAACCGCTGCGTTTTACGCACGCCCGCCGCGGGCAAAATTGCGCCTGTCCGCCCGCCGCCCTTCGCAACAATCAGGTAAAGGATCGCCGACCTCTAGCCGGGCAGAGCGCTCGTTTTTGGAGTGCGGACGCAGCCAATTTCGGCCGAGAAAAAACGACGTTTTATGCACGTCCGTTACCAAAGTGTTATTTTGGGCCTCCCGGGCGGTAACCGCTGCGTTTTACGCACGCCCGCCGCGGCAAAATTGCGCCTGTCCGCCCGCCGCCCTTCGCAACAATCAGGTAAAGGATCGCCGACCTCTAGCCGGGGCAGAGCGCTCGTTTTTGGAGTGCGGACGCAGCCAATTTCGGCCGAAAACGAAAAAACGACGTTTTTATGCACGTCCGTTACCAAAGTGTTATTTTGGGCCTCCCGGGCGGTAACCGCTGCGTTTTACGACACGCCCGCGCGGGCAAAATTGCGCCTGCCGCCCGCCGCCCTTCGCAAATCAGGTAAAGGATCGCCGACCTCTAGCCGGGCAGAGCGCTCGTTTTTGGAGTGCGACGCAGCCAATTTCGGCCGAAAACGACCGAAAAACGACGTTTTATGCACGTCCGTTACCAAAGTGTATTTTGGGCCTCCCGGGCGGTAACCGCTGCGTTTTACGCACGCCCGCCGCGCGGCAAAATTGCGCCTGTCCGCCCGCCGCCCTTCGCAACAATCAGGTAAAGGATCGCCGACCTCTAGCCGGGGCAGAGCGCTCGTTTTTGGAGTGCGGACGCAGCCAATTTCGGCCGAAAACGACCGAAAAACGACGTTTTTATGCACGTCCGTTACCAAAGTGTATTTTGGGCCTCCCGGGCGGTAACCGCGTTTTACGCACGCCGCCGCGGGCAAAATTGCGCCTGTCCGCCCGCCGCCCTTCGCAACAATCAGGTAAAGGATCGCCGACCTCTAGCCGGGGCAGAGCGCTCGTTTTTGGAGTGCGGACGCAGCCAATTTCGGCCGAAAACGACCGAAAAAACGACGTTTTATGCACGTCCGTTACCAAAGTGTTATTTTGGGCCTCCCGGGCGGTAACGCTGCGTTTTCGCACGCCCGCCGCGGGCAAAATTGCGCCTGTCCGCCCGCCGCCCTTCGCAACAATCAGGTAAAGGATCGCCGACCTCTAGCCGGGGCAGAGCGCTCGTTTTTGGAGTGCGGACGCAGCCAATTTCGGCCGAAAACGACCGAAAAACGACGTTTTATGCACGTCCGTTACCAAAGTGTTATTTTGGGCCTCCCGGGCGGTAACCGCTGCGTTTTACGCACGCCCGCCGCGGGCAAAATTGCGCCTGTCCGCCCGCCGCCCTTCGCAACAATCAGGTAAAGGATCGCCGACCTCTAGCCGGGGCAGAGCGCTCGTTTTTGGAGTGCGGACGCAGCCAATTTCGGCCGAAAACGACCGAAAAACGACGTTTTTATGCACGTCCGTTACCAAAGTGTTATTTTGGGCCTCCCGGGCGGTAACCGCTGCGTTTTACGCACGCCCGCCGCGGGCAAATTGCGCCTGTCCGCCGCCGCCCTTCGCAACAATCAGGTAAAGGATCGCCGACCTCTAGCCGGGGCAGAGCGCTCGTTTTTGGAGTGCGGACGCAGCCAATTTCGGCCGAAAACGACCGAAAAAACGTTTTATGCACGTCCGTTACCAAAGTGTTATTTTGGGCCTCCCGGGCGGTAACCGCTGCGTTTTACGCACGCCCGCCGCGGGCAAAATTGCGCCTGTCCGCCCGCCGCCCTTCGCAACAATCAGGTAAAGGATCGCCGACCTCTAGCCGGGGCAGAGCGCTCGTTTTTGGAGTGCGGACGCAGCCAATTTCGGCCGAAAACGACCGAAAAACGACGTTTTTATGCACGTCCGTTACCAAAGTGTTATTTTGGGCCTCCCGGGCGGTAACCGCTGCGTTTTACGCCCGCCGCCGGGCAAATTGCGCCTGTCCGCCGCCGCCCTTCGCAACAATCAGGTAAAGGATCGCCGACCTCTAGCCGGGGCAGAGCGCTCGTTTTTGGAGTGCGACGCAGCCAATTTCGGCCGAAAACGACCGAAAAAACGACGTTGTTATGCACGTCCGTTACCAAAGTGTTATTTTGGGCCTCCCGGGCGGTAACCGCTGCGTTTTACGCACGCCCGCCGCGGGCAAAATTGCGCCTGTCCGCCCGCCGCCCTTCGCAACAATCAGTAAAGGATCGCCGACCTCTAGCCGGGCAGAGCGCTCGTTTTTGGAGTGCGGACGCAGCCAATTTCGGCCGAAAACGACCGAAAAACGACGTTGTTATGCACGTCCGTTACCAAAAGTGTATATTTTGGGCCTCCCGGCGGTAACCGCTGCGTTTTACGCACGCCCGCCGCGGGCAAAATTGCGCCTGTCGCCCGCCGCCCTTCGCAACAATCAGTAAAGGATCGCCGACCTCTAGCCGGGGCAGAGCGCTCGTTTTTGGAGTGCGCAGCATTTCGCCGAAAACGACCGAAAAAACGACGTTTTATGCACGTCCGTTACAAAGTGTTATTTTGGGCCTCCCGGGCGGTAACCGCTGCGTTTACGCACGCCCCCGCGGGCAAAATTGCGCCTGTCCGCCCGCCGCCCTTCGCAACAATCAGGTAAAGGATCGCCGACCTCTAGCCGGGCAGAGCGCTCGTTTTTGGAGTGCGGACGCAGCCAATTTCGGCCGAAAACGACCGAAAAAACGACGTTTTTATGCACGTCCGTTACCAAAGTGTTATTTTGGGCCTCCCGGGCGGTAACCGCTGCGTTTTACGCACGCCCGCCGCGGGCAAAATTGCGCCTGTCCGCCCGCCGCCCTTCGCAACAATCAGTAAAGGATCGCCGACCTCTCCGGGGCAGAGCGCTCGTTTTTGGAGTGCGGACGCAGCCAATTTCGGCCGAAAACGACCGAAAAAACGACGTTTTTATGCACGTCCGTTACCAAAGTGTTATTTTGGCCTCCCGGCGGTAACCGCTGCGTTTTACGCACGCCGCGGGCAAAATTGCGCCTGTCCGCCCGCCGCCCTTCGCAACAATCAGGTAAAGGATCGCCGACCTCTAGCCGGGGCAGAGCGCTCGTTTTTGGAGTGCGGACGCAGCCAATTTCGGCCCGAAACGACCGAAAAACGACGTTTTTATGCACGTCCGTTACCAAAGTGTTATTTTGGGCCTCCCGGGCGGTAACCGCTGCGTTTTACGCACGCCCGCCGCGGGCAAAAATTGCGCCTGTCCGCCCGCCGCCCTTCGCAACAATCAGGTAAAGGATCGCCGACTCTAGCCGGGCAGAGCGCTCGTTTTTGGAGTGCGGACGCAGCAATTTCGGCCGAAAACGACCGAAAAACGACGTTGTTATGCACGTCCGTTTCCAAAGTGCTATTTTGCGCCTCCCGGGCGGTAGTGCTGCGTTTTACGCACGCCCCGGGCGCAAAATTGCCTGTCCGCCCGCCCTTCGCAACAGTCAGGTAAAGGATCGCCGACCTCTAGCCGGGCAGAGCGCTCGTTTTTAGAGCGCCGGCGCGGCGATTTTGGCGCAAAATGACCGAAAAATGACGTTTCCTGGGGCGTCCGTTTCCAAAGTGCTATTTTGCGCCTCCCGGGCGGTAGTGCTGCGTTTTACGCACGCCCGCCGGGCGCAAAATTGCGCCTGTCCGCCCGCCGCCCTTCGCAACAGTCAGGTAAAACGCGACCTCTAGCCGGGGCAGAGCGCTCGTTTTTAGAGCGCCGGCGCGGCCGATTTTGGCGCAAAATGACCGAAAAATGACGTTTCCTGGGGCGTCCGTTTCCAAAGTGCTATTTTGCGCCTCCCGGGCGGTAGTGCTGCGTTTTACGCACGCCCGCCGGCGCAAAATTGCCCTGTCCCGCCGCCCTTCGCAACAGTCAGGTAAAGGATCGCCGACCTCTAGCCGGGCAGAGCGCTCGTTTTTAGAGCGCCGGGCGGCCATTTTCGCAAAATGACCGAAAAATGACGTTTCCTGGGGCGTCCGTTTCCAAAGTGCTATTTTGCGCCTCCCGGGCGGTAGTGCTGCGTTTTACGCACGCCCGCCGGGCGCAAAATTGCCCTGTCCGCCGCCGCCCTTCGCAACAGTCAGGTAAAGGATCCCGACCTCTAGCCGGGGCAGAGCGCTCGTTTTTAGAGCGCCGGCGGGCATTTGGCGCAAAATGACCGAAAAATGACGTTTCCTGGGGCGTCCGTTTCCAAAGTGCTATTTTGCGCCTCCCGGGCGGTAGGTGCTGCGTTTTACGCACGCCCGCCGGGCGCAAAATTCGCCTGTCCCGCCGCCCTTCGCAACAACCAGGTAAAGGATCGCCGACCTCTAGCCGGGGCAGAGCGCTCGTTTTTAGAGCGCCGGCGCGGCCGATTTTGGCGCAAAATGACCGAAAAATGACGTTTCCTGGGGCGTCCGTTTCCAAAGTGCTATTTTGGCCTCCCGGGCGGTAGTTGCTGCGTTTTACGCACGCCCGCCGGGCGCAAATTGCCCTGTCCGCCCCCGCCCTTCGCAACAAGGTAAAGATCGCGACCTCTAGCCGGGGCAGAGCGCTCGTTTTTAGAGCGCCGGCGCGGCCGATTTTGGCGCAAAATGACCGAAAAATGACGTTTCCTGGGGCGTCCGTTTCCAAAGTGCTATTTTGCGCCTCCCGGGCGGTAGGTGCTGTTTTACGCACGCCCGCCGGGCGCAAAATTGCCCCTCCGCCCCGCGCCTTCGCAACAACCAGGTAAAGGATCGCCGACCTCTAGCCGGGGCAGAGCGCTCGTTTTTAGAGCGCCGGCGCGGCCGATTTTGGCGCAAAATGACCGAAAAATGACGTTTCCTGGGGCGTCCGTTTCCAAAGTGCTATTTTGCGCCTCCCGGGCGGTAGGTGCTGCTGTTTACGCACGCCCGCCGGCGCAAAATTGCCCTGTCCGCCCGCCGCCTTCGCAACAACAGGTAAAGGATCGCCGACCTCTAGCCGGGGCAGAGCGCTCGTTTTTAGAGCGCCGGCGCGGCCGATTTTGGCGCAAAATGACCGAAAAATGACGTTTCCTGGGGCGTCCGTTTCCAAAGTGCTATTTTTGCGCCTCCCGGGCGGTAGTGCTGCGTTTTACGCACGCCCGCCGGCGCAAAATTGCGCCTGTCCCCCGCCGCCCTTCGCAACAACCAGGTAAAGGATCGCGACCTCTAGCCGGGGCAGAGCGCTCGTTTTTAGAGCGCCGGCGGGCCGATTTTGGCGCAAAATGACCGAAAATGACGTTTCCTGGGGCGTCCGTTTCCAAAGTGCTATTTTTGCGCCTCCCGGGCGGTAGTGCTGCGTTTTACGCACGCCCGCCGGGCGCAAAATTGCCCTGTCCGCCCCCGCCCTTCGCAACAACCAGGTAAAGGATCGCCGACCTCTAGCCGGGGCAGAGCGCTCGTTTTTAGAGCGCCGGCGCGGCCGATTTTGGCGCAAAATGACCGAAAAATGACGTTTCCTGGGGCGTCCGTTTCCAAAGTGCTATTTTGCGCCTCCCGGGCGGTAGGTGCTGCGTTTTACGCACGCCCGCCGGGCGCAAAATTGCCCTGTCCGCCCGCCGCCCTTCGCAACAACAGGTAAAGGATCGCGACCTCTAGCCGGGGCAGAGCGCTCGTTTTTAGAGCGCCGGCGCGGGATTTTGGCGCAAAATGACCGAAAAATGACGTTTCCTGGGGCGTCCGTTTCCAAAGTGCTATTTTGCGCCTCCCGGGCGGTAGTGCTGCGTTTTACGCACGCCCGCCGGCGCAAAATTGCCCTGTCCGCCCGCCCTTCGCAACAACCAGGTAAAGGACGCCGACCTCTAGCCGGGGCAGAGCGCTCGTTTTTAGAGCGCCGGCGCGGCCGATTTTGGCGCAAAATGACCGAAAAATGACGTTTCCTGGGGCGTCCGTTTCCAAAGTGCTATTTTGCGCCTCCCGGGCGGTAGTGCTGCGTTTTACGCACGCCCGCCGGGCGCAAAATTGCCTGTCCGCCCACCGCCCTTCGCAACAACCAGGTAAAGGATCGCGACCTCTAGCCGGGGCAGAGCGCTCGTTTTTAGAGCGCCGGCGCGGCGATTTTGGCGCAAAATGACCGAAAAATGACGTTTCCTGGGGCGTCCGTTTCCAAAGTGCTATTTTGCGCCTCCCGGGCGGTAGTGCTGCGTTTTACGCACGCCGCCGGGCGCAAAATTGCCCTGTCCGCCCGCCGCCCTTCGCAACAACAGGTAAAGGATCGCGACCTCTAGCCGGGGCAGAGCGCTCGTTTTAGAGCGCCGGCGGCCGATTTTGGCGCAAAATGACCGAAAAATGACGTTTCCTGGGGCGTCCGTTTCCAAAGTGCTATTTTGCGCCTCCCGGGCGGTAGGTGCGTTTTACGCACGCCCGCCGGGCAAAATTGCGCCTGTCGCGCCACGCGCCCTTCGCAACAACCAGGTAAAGGATCGCCGACCTCTAGCCGGGGCAGAGCGCTCGTTTTTAGAGCGCCGGCGCGGCCGATTTTGGCGCAAAATGACCGAAAAATGACGTTTCCTGGGGCGTCCGTTTCCAAAGTGCTATTTTGCGCCTCCCGGGCGGTAGTGCTGCGTTTTACGCACGCCCGCCGGGCGCAAAATTGCGCCTGTCCGCCCGCCCTTCGCAACAGTCCAGGTAAAGATCGACGACCTCTAGCCGGGGCAGAGCGCTCGTTTTTAGAGCGCCGGCGCGGCCGATTTTGGCGCAAAATGACCGAAAAATGACGTTTCCTGGGGCGTCCGTTTCCAAAGTGCTATTTTGCGCCTCCCGGGCGGTAGTGCTGCGTTTTACGCACGCCCGCCGGCGCAAAAATTGCCCTGTCCGCCCGCCGCCCTTCGCAACAGTCCAGGTAAGGACCGCCGACCTCTAGCCGGGGCAGAGCGCTCGTTTTTAGAGCGCCGGCGCGGCCGATTTTGGCGCAAAATGACCGAAAAATGACGTTTCCTGGGGCGTCCGTTTCCAAAGTGCTATTTTGCGCCTCCCGGGCGTAGTTCTGCGTTTTACGCACGCCCGCCGGCGCAAAATTGCCCCTGTCCGCCCGCCGCCCTTCGCAACACAGGTAAAGGATCGCCGACCTCTAGCCGGGCAGAGCGCTCGTTTTTAGAGCGCCGGCGCGGCCGATTTTGGCGCAAAATGACCGAAAAATGACGTTTCCTGGGGCGTCCGTTTCCAAAGTGCTATTTTGCGCCTCCGGGCGTAGGTGCTGCGTTTTACGCACGCCCGCCGGCGCAAAATTGCCCTGTCCGCCCGCCGCCCTTCGCAACAACCAGGTAAAGGATCGCCGACCTCTAGCCGGGGCAGAGCGCTCGTTTTTAGAGCGCCGGCGCGGCCGATTTTGGCGCAAAATGACCGAAAAATGACGTTTCCTGGGGCGTCCGTTTCCAAAGTGCTATTTTGCGCCTCCCGGGCGGTAGTGCTGCGTTTTACGCACGCCCGCCGGGCAAAATTGCCCTGTCCGCCCGCCGCCCTTCGCAACAACAGGTAAAGGACGCGACCTCTAGCCGGGGCAGAGCGCTCGTTTTTAGAGCGCCGGCGCGGCCGATTTTGGCGCAAAATGACCAAAAATGACGTTTCCTGGGGCGTCCGTTTCCAAAGTGCTATTTTGCGCCTCCCGGGCGGTAGTGCTGCGTTTTACGCACGCCCGCCGGGCGCAAAAATTGCCCTGTCCGCCCGCCGCCCTTCGCAACAGCCAGGTAAAGGACGCCGACCTCTAGCCGGGGCAGAGCGCTCGTTTTTAGAGCGCCGGCGCGGCCGATTTTGGCGCAAAATGACGAAAAAATGACGTTTCCTGGGGCGTCCGTTTCCAAAGTGCTATTTTGCGCCTCCCGGGCGGTAGTTGCTGCGTTTTACGCACGCCCGCCGGCGCAAAATTGCCCTGTCGCCCGCCGCCCTTCGCAACAACAGGTAAAGGATGACGACCTCTAGCCGGGGCAGAGCGCTCGTTTTTAGAGCGCCGGCGCGGCCGATTTTGGCGCAAAATGACCGAAAAATGACGTTTCCTGGGGCGTCCGTTTCCAAAGTGCTATTTTGCGCCTCCCGGGCGGTAGTGCTGCGTTTTACGCACGCCCGCCGGGCGCAAATTGCCCCTGTCCGCCCCCGCCCTTCGCAACACAGGTAAAGACGACCTCTAGCCGGGCAGAGCGCTCGTTTTTAGAGCGGCCGGCGCGGCCGATTTTGGCGCAAAATGACCGAAAAATGACGTTTCCTGGGGCGTCCGTTTCCAAAGTGCTATTTTGCGCCTCCCGGGCGGTAGGTGCTGCGTTTTACGCACGCCGCCTGCGCAAAATTGCCCCTGTCCTCCGCCGCCCTTCGCAAACCAGGAAAGTCGCCGACCTCTAGCCGGGGCAGAGCGCTCGTTTTTAGAGCGCCGCGCGGCCGATTTTGGCGCAAATGACCGAAAAATGACGTTTCCTGGGGCGTCCGTTTCCAAAGTGCTATTTTGCCCTCCCGGGCGGTAGTTGCTGCGTTTTACGCACGCCGCCGGGCGCAAAATTGCGCCTGTCCGCCCAGCCGCCCTTGCAAAACAGGTAAACCGCCGACCTCTAGCCGGGGCAGAGCGCTCGTTTTTAGAGCGCCGGCGCGGCCGATTTTGGCGCAAATGACCGAAAAATGACGTTTCCTGGGGGTCCTTTCCAAAGTGCTATTTTGCGCCTCCCGGGCGAGTTGCTGCGTTTTACGCACGCCGCCGGCGCAAAATTGCGCCTCCGCCCGCCGCCCTTCGCAAAACCAGGTAAAGGATCGCCGACCTCTAGCCGGGGCAGAGCGCTCGTTTTTTAGAGCGCCGGCGGCCGATTTACGCAAAATGACCGAAAAATGACGTTTCCTGGGGCGTCGTTTCCAAAGTGCTATTTGCGCCTCCCGGGCGGTAGTGCTGCGTTTTACGCACGCCCGCCGGGCAAAATTCGCCTGTCCGCCCCGCCCTTCGCAACAACCAGGTAAAGGATCGCCGACCTCTAGCCGGGCAGAGCGCTCGTTTTTTAGAGCGCCGGCGCGGCCGATTTTGGCGCAAAATGACCGAAAAATGACGTTTCCTGGGGCGTCCGTTTCCAAAGTGCTATTTTGCGCCTCCCGGGCGGTAGTGTGCGTTTTAACGCCCGCCGGGCGCAAAATTACGCCTGTCCGCCCGCCGCCCTTCGCAACAGTCAGGTAAGGATCGCGACCTCTGCCGGGGCAGAGCGCTCGTTTTGAGCGCCGGCGCGGCGATTTTGGCGCAAAATGACCGAAAAAATGACGTTTCCTGGGGCGTCCGTTTCCAAAGTGCTATTTTGCGCCTCCCGGGCGGTAGTGCTGCGTTTACGCACGCCCGCCGGCGCAAAATTTCCCTGTCGCCCGCCGCCTTCGCAACAACCAGGTAAGGATCGCCGACCTCTAGCCGGGGCAGAGCGCTCGTTTTAGAGCGCCGGCGCGGCGATTACGCATGACCGAAAAATGACGTTTCCTGCGGCGTCCGTTTCCAAAGTGCTATTTTGGCCTCCCGGGCGTAGCTGCGTTTTACGCACGCCCGCGCGCAAAATTGCCCTTGTCCGCCACCGCCCTTCCAACAGTCAGTAAAGGACCGCCGACCTCTAGCCGGGGCAGAGCGCTCGTTTTTAGAGCGCGGCGCGGCGGATTTTGGCGCAAAATGACCGAAAAATGACGTTTCCTGGGGCGTCCGTTTCCAAAGTGCTATTTGCGCCTCCCGGGGCTAGTGCTGCGTTTTACGCACCCCGCCGGGCGCAAAATTGCGCCTGTCGCCCACCGCCCTTCGCAAACAACCAGGTAAGGACGCCGAACCTCTAGCCGGGCAGAGCGCTCTTTTTAGAGCGCGGCGCGGCATTTTGGCGGCAAAATGACCGAAAAATGACGTTTCCTGGGCGTCCGTTTCCAAAGTGCTATTTTGCGCCTCCCGGGCGGTAGTGCTGCGTTTTCACGCACGCCTCCGGCGCGACAAAATTGCCCCTGTCCGCCCGCCGCCCTTCGCAACAGGTAAAGGATCGCCGACCTTTAGCCGGGCAGAGCGCTCGTTTTAGAGCGCGGCGCGGCCGATTTTGGCGCAAAATGACCGAAAAATGACGTTTCCTGGGCGTCCGTTTCCAAAGTGCTATTTTGCGCTCCCGGGCGGTAGGTGCTGCGTTTTACGCACGCCCGCCGGGCCAAATTGCCCTGTCCGCCCCGCCCT
>CAAHFI011412539.1:0-15041 GCA_900893395.1 Euglena gracilis
GATAAAAGGGGTTTATTTTGTTAATGAAAGGGATAGGGTTAGGTCGACTTGCACCCGAAAGGGGTTGGCGGATAAAAGGGTTTATTTTGTTAATGAAAGGGATAGGGTTAGGTCGACTTGCACCCGAGAAGGGGTTGGCAGATAAAAGGGTTTATTTTGTTAATGAAAGGGATAGGGTTAGGTCGACTTGCACCGAGAAGGGGTTGGCGATAAAAGGGGTTTATTTTGTTAATGAAAGGGATAGGGTTAGGTCGACTTGCACCCGAGAAGGGGTTGGCAGATAAAAGGGTTTATTTTGTTAATGAAAGGGATAGGGTTAGGTCGACTTGCACCGAGAGGGTTGGCGGATAAAAGGGGTTGGCGATAAAAGGGTTTATTTTGTTAATGAAAGGGATAGGGTTAGGTCGACTTGCACCCGAGAAGGGGTTGGCAGATAAAAGGGTTTATTTTGTTAATGAAAGGATAGGGTTAGGTCGACTTGCACCGAGAAGGGGTTGGCGATAAAAGGGGTTTATTTTGTTAATGAAAGGATAGGGTTAGGTCGACTTGCACCCGAGAAGGGGTTGGCAGATAAAAGGGTTTATTTTGTTAATGAAAGGGATAGGGTTAGGTCGACTTGCACCTGAGAAGGGGTTGGCGGATAAAAGGGGTTTATTTTGTTAATGAAAGGGATAGGGTTAGGTCGACTTGCACCCGAGAAGGGGTTGGCAGATAAAAGGGGTTATTTTGTTAATGAAAGGGATAGGGTTAGGTCGACTTGCACCCGAGAAGGGGTTGGCAGATAAAAGGGGTTTATTTTGTTAATGAAAGGGATAGGGTTAGGTCGACTTGCACCCGAGAAGGGGTTGGCAGGATAAAAGGGGTTTATTTTGTTAATGAAAGGGATAGGGTTAGGTCGACTTGCACCCGAGAAGGGGTTGGCGATAAAAGGGGTTTATTTTGTTAATGAAAGGGATAGGGTTAGGTCGACTTGCACCCGAGAAGGGGTTGGCAGATAAAAGGGGTTTATTTTGTTAATGAAAGGGATAGGGTTAGGTCGACTTGCACCCGAGAAGGGTTGGCGGATAAAAGGGGTTTATTTTGTTAATGAAAGGGATAGGGTTAGGTCGACTTGCACCCGAAAGAAGGGGTTGGCGATAAAAGGGTTTATTTTGTTAATGAAAGGGATAGGGTTAGGTCGACTTGCACCCGAGAAGGGGTTGGCGATAAAAGGGGTTTATTTTGTTAATGAAAGGGATAGGGTTAGGTCGACTTGCACCCGAGAAGGGGTTGGCAGATAAAAGGGGTTTATTTTGTTAATGAAAGGGATAGGGTTAGGTCGACTTGCACCCGAGAAGGGTTGGCAGATAAAAGGGGTTTATTTTGTTAATGAAAGGGATAGGGTTAGGTCGACTTGCACCCGAGAAGGGGTTGGCGATAAAAGGGGTTTATTTTGTTAATGAAAGGGATAGGGTTAGGTCGACTTGCACCCGAGAAGGGGTTGGCGGATAAAAGGGGTTTATTTTGTTAATGAAAGGGATAGGGTTAGGTCGACTTGCACCCGAGAAGGGGTTGGCAGATAAAAGGGGTTTATTTTGTTAATGAAAGGGATAGGGTTAGGTCGACTTGCACCCGAGAAGGGGTTGGCGATAAAAGGGGTTTATTTTGTTAATGAAAGGGATAGGGTTAGGTCGACTTGCACCCGAGAAGGGGTTGGCAGATAAAAGGGGTTTATTTTGTTAATGAAAGGGATAGGGTTAGGTCGACTTGCACCCGAGAAGGGGTTGGCAGATAAAAGGGGTTTATTTTGTTAATGAAAGGGATAGGGTTAGGTCGACTTGCACCCGAGAAGGGGTTGGCAGATAAAAGGGGTTTATTTTGTTAATGAAAGGGATAGGGTTAGGTCGACTTGCACCCGAGAAGGGGTTGGCAGATAAAAGGGGTTTATTTTGTTAATGAAAGGGATAGGGTTAGGTCGACTTGCACCCGAGAAGGGGTTGGCAGATAAAAGGGGTTTATTTTGTTAATGAAAGGGATAGGGTTAGGTCGACTTGCACCCGAGAAGGGGTTGGCAGATAAAAGGGGTTTATTTTGTTAATGAAAGGGATAGGGTTAGGTCGACTTGCACCCGAGAAGGGGTTGGCAGATAAAAGGGGTTTATTTTGTTAATGAAAGGGATAGGGTTAGGTCGACTTGCACCCGAGAAGGGGTTGGCAGATAAAAGGGGTTTATTTTGTTAATGAAAGGGATAGGGTTAGGTCGACTTGCACCCGAGAAGGGGTTGGCAGATAAAAGGGGTTTATTTTGTTAATGAAAGGGATAGGGTTAGGTCGACTTGCACCCGAGAAGGGGTTGGCAGATAAAAGGGGTTTATTTTGTTAATGAAAGGGATAGGGTTAGGTCGACTTGCACCCGAGAAGGGGTTGGCAGATAAAAGGGGTTTATTTTGTTAATGAAAGGGATAGGGTTAGGTCGACTTGCACCCGAGAAGGGGTTGGCAGATAAAAGGGGTTTATTTTGTTAATGAAAGGGATAGGGTTAGGTCGACTTGCACCCGAGAAGGGGTTGGCAGATAAAAGGGGTTTATTTTGTTAATGAAAGGGATAGGGTTAGGTCGACTTGCACCCGAGAAGGGGTTGGCAGATAAAAGGGGTTTATTTTGTTAATGAAAGGGATAGGGTTAGGTCGACTTGCACCCGAGAAGGGGTTGGCAGATAAAAGGGGTTTATTTTGTTAATGAAAGGGATAGGGTTAGGTCGACTTGCACCCGAGAAGGGGTTGGCAGATAAAAGGGGTTTATTTTGTTAATGAAAGGGATAGGGTTAGGTCGACTTGCACCCGAGAAGGGGTTGGCAGATAAAAGGGGTTTATTTTGTTAATGAAAGGGATAGGGTTAGGTCGACTTGCACCCGAGAAGGGGTTGGCAGATAAAAGGGGTTTATTTTGTTAATGAAAGGGATAGGGTTAGGTCGACTTGCACCCGAGAAGGGGTTGGCAGATAAAAGGGGTTTATTTTGTTAATGAAAGGGATAGGGTTAGGTCGACTTGCACCCGAGAAGGGGTTGGCAGATAAAAGGGGTTTATTTTGTTAATGAAAGGGATAGGGTTAGGTCGACTTGCACCCGAGAAGGGGTTGGCAGATAAAAGGGGTTTATTTTGTTAATGAAAGGGATAGGGTTAGGTCGACTTGCACCCGAGAAGGGGTTGGCAGATAAAAGGGGTTTATTTTGTTAATGAAAGGGATAGGGTTAGGTCGACTTGCACCCGAGAAGGGGTTGGCAGATAAAAGGGGTTTATTTTGTTAATGAAAGGGATAGGGTTAGGTCGACTTGCACCCGAGAAGGGGTTGGCAGATAAAAGGGGTTTATTTTGTTAATGAAAGGGATAGGGTTAGGTCGACTTGCACCCGAGAAGGGGTTGGCAGATAAAAGGGGTTTATTTTGTTAATGAAAGGGATAGGGTTAGGTCGACTTGCACCCGAGAAGGGGTTGGCAGATAAAAGGGGTTTATTTTGTTAATGAAAGGGATAGGGTTAGGTCGACTTGCACCCGAGAAGGGGTTGGCAGATAAAAGGGGTTTATTTTGTTAATGAAAGGGATAGGGTTAGGTCGACTTGCACCCGAGAAGGGGTTGGCAGATAAAAGGGGTTTATTTTGTTAATGAAAGGGATAGGGTTAGGTCGACTTGCACCCGAGAAGGGGTTGGCAGATAAAAGGGGTTTATTTTGTTAATGAAAGGGATAGGGTTAGGTCGACTTGCACCCGAGAAGGGGTTGGCAGATAAAAGGGGTTTATTTTGTTAATGAAAGGGATAGGGTTAGGTCGACTTGCACCCGAGAAGGGGTTGGCAGATAAAAGGGGTTTATTTTGTTAATGAAAGGGATAGGGTTAGGTCGACTTGCACCCGAGAAGGGGTTGGCAGATAAAAGGGGTTTATTTTGTTAATGAAAGGGATAGGGTTAGGTCGACTTGCACCCGAGAAGGGGTTGGCAGATAAAAGGGGTTTATTTTGTTAATGAAAGGGATAGGGTTAGGTCGACTTGCACCCGAGAAGGGGTTGGCAGATAAAAGGGGTTTATTTTGTTAATGAAAGGGATAGGGTTAGGTCGACTTGCACCCGAGAAGGGGTTGGCAGATAAAAGGGGTTTATTTTGTTAATGAAAGGGATAGGGTTAGGTCGACTTGCACCCGAGAAGGGGTTGGCAGATAAAAGGGGTTTATTTTGTTAATGAAAGGGATAGGGTTAGGTCGACTTGCACCCGAGAAGGGGTTGGCAGATAAAAGGGGTTTATTTTGTTAATGAAAGGGATAGGGTTAGGTCGACTTGCACCCGAGAAGGGGTTGGCAGATAAAAGGGGTTTATTTTGTTAATGAAAGGGATAGGGTTAGGTCGACTTGCACCCGAGAAGGGGTTGGCAGATAAAAGGGGTTTATTTTGTTAATGAAAGGGATAGGGTTAGGTCGACTTGCACCCGAGAAGGGGTTGGCAGATAAAAGGGGTTTATTTTGTTAATGAAAGGGATAGGGTTAGGTCGACTTGCACCCGAGAAGGGGTTGGCAGATAAAAGGGGTTTATTTTGTTAATGAAAGGGATAGGGTTAGGTCGACTTGCACCCGAGAAGGGGTTGGCAGATAAAAGGGGTTTATTTTGTTAATGAAAGGGATAGGGTTAGGTCGACTTGCACCCGAGAAGGGGTTGGCAGATAAAAGGGGTTTATTTTGTTAATGAAAGGGATAGGGTTAGGTCGACTTGCACCCGAGAAGGGGTTGGCAGATAAAAGGGGTTTATTTTGTTAATGAAAGGGATAGGGTTAGGTCGACTTGCACCCGAGAAGGGGTTGGCAGATAAAAGGGGTTTATTTTGTTAATGAAAGGGATAGGGTTAGGTCGACTTGCACCCGAGAAGGGGTTGGCAGATAAAAGGGGTTTATTTTGTTAATGAAAGGGATAGGGTTAGGTCGACTTGCACCCGAGAAGGGGTTGGCAGATAAAAGGGGTTTATTTTGTTAATGAAAGGGATAGGGTTAGGTCGACTTGCACCCGAGAAGGGGTTGGCAGATAAAAGGGGTTTATTTTGTTAATGAAAGGGATAGGGTTAGGTCGACTTGCACCCGAGAAGGGGTTGGCAGATAAAAGGGGTTTATTTTGTTAATGAAAGGGATAGGGTTAGGTCGACTTGCACCCGAGAAGGGGTTGGCAGATAAAAGGGGTTTATTTTGTTAATGAAAGGGATAGGGTTAGGTCGACTTGCACCCGAGAAGGGGTTGGCAGATAAAAGGGGTTTATTTTGTTAATGAAAGGGATAGGGTTAGGTCGACTTGCACCCGAGAAGGGGTTGGCAGATAAAAGGGGTTTATTTTGTTAATGAAAGGGATAGGGTTAGGTCGACTTGCACCCGAGAAGGGGTTGGCAGATAAAAGGGGTTTATTTTGTTAATGAAAGGGATAGGGTTAGGTCGACTTGCACCCGAGAAGGGGTTGGCAGATAAAAGGGGTTTATTTTGTTAATGAAAGGGATAGGGTTAGGTCGACTTGCACCCGAGAAGGGGTTGGCAGATAAAAGGGGTTTATTTTGTTAATGAAAGGGATAGGGTTAGGTCGACTTGCACCCGAGAAGGGGTTGGCAGATAAAAGGGGTTTATTTTGTTAATGAAAGGGATAGGGTTAGGTCGACTTGCACCCGAGAAGGGGTTGGCAGATAAAAGGGGTTTATTTTGTTAATGAAAGGGATAGGGTTAGGTCGACTTGCACCCGAGAAGGGGTTGGCAGATAAAAGGGGTTTATTTTGTTAATGAAAGGGATAGGGTTAGGTCGACTTGCACCCGAGAAGGGGTTGGCAGATAAAAGGGGTTTATTTTGTTAATGAAAGGGATAGGGTTAGGTCGACTTGCACCCGAGAAGGGGTTGGCAGATAAAAGGGGTTTATTTTGTTAATGAAAGGGATAGGGTTAGGTCGACTTGCACCCGAGAAGGGGTTGGCAGATAAAAGGGGTTTATTTTGTTAATGAAAGGGATAGGGTTAGGTCGACTTGCACCCGAGAAGGGGTTGGCAGATAAAAGGGGTTTATTTTGTTAATGAAAGGGATAGGGTTAGGTCGACTTGCACCCGAGAAGGGGTTGGCAGATAAAAGGGGTTTATTTTGTTAATGAAAGGGATAGGGTTAGGTCGACTTGCACCCGAGAAGGGGTTGGCAGATAAAAGGGGTTTATTTTGTTAATGAAAGGGATAGGGTTAGGTCGACTTGCACCCGAGAAGGGGTTGGCAGATAAAAGGGGTTTATTTTGTTAATGAAAGGGATAGGGTTAGGTCGACTTGCACCCGAGAAGGGGTTGGCAGATAAAAGGGGTTTATTTTGTTAATGAAAGGGATAGGGTTAGGTCGACTTGCACCCGAGAAGGGGTTGGCAGATAAAAGGGGTTTATTTTGTTAATGAAAGGGATAGGGTTAGGTCGACTTGCACCCGAGAAGGGGTTGGCAGATAAAAGGGGTTTATTTTGTTAATGAAAGGGATAGGGTTAGGTCGACTTGCACCCGAGAAGGGGTTGGCAGATAAAAGGGGTTTATTTTGTTAATGAAAGGGATAGGGTTAGGTCGACTTGCACCCGAGAAGGGGTTGGCATAAAAGATAAAAGGGGTTTATTTTGTTAATGAAAGGGATAGGGTTAGGTCGACTTGCACCCGAGAAGGGGTTGGCAGATAAAAGGGGTTTATTTTGTTAATGAAAGGGATAGGGTTAGGTCGACTTGCACCCGAGAAGGGGTTGGCAGATAAAAGGGGTTTATTTTGTTAATGAAAGGGATAGGGTTAGGTCGACTTGCACCCGAGAAGGGGTTGGCAGATAAAAGGGGTTTATTTTGTTAATGAAAGGGATAGGGTTAGGTCGACTTGCACCCGAGAAGGGGTTGGCAGATAAAAGGGGTTTATTTTGTTAATGAAAGGGATAGGGTTAGGTCGACTTGCACCCGAGAAGGGGTTGGCAGATAAAAGGGGTTTATTTTGTTAATGAAAGGGATAGGGTTAGGTCGACTTGCACCCGAGAAGGGGTTGGCAGATAAAAGGGGTTTATTTTGTTAATGAAAGGGATAGGGTTAGGTCGACTTGCACCCGAGAAGGGGTTGGCAGATAAAAGGGGTTTATTTTGTTAATGAAAGGGATAGGGTTAGGTCGACTTGCACCCGAGAAGGGGTTGGCAGATAAAAGGGGTTTATTTTGTTAATGAAAGGGATAGGGTTAGGTCGACTTGCACCCGAGAAGGGGTTGGCAGATAAAAGGGGTTTATTTTGTTAATGAAAGGGATAGGGTTAGGTCGACTTGCACCCGAGAAGGGGTTGGCAGATAAAAGGGGTTTATTTTGTTAATGAAAGGGATAGGGTTAGGTCGACTTGCACCCGAGAAGGGGTTGGCAGATAAAAGGGGTTTATTTTGTTAATGAAAGGGATAGGGTTAGGTCGACTTGCACCCGAGAAGGGGTTGGCAGATAAAAGGGGTTTATTTTGTTAATGAAAGGGATAGGGTTAGGTCGACTTGCACCCGAGAAGGGGTTGGCAGATAAAAGGGGTTTATTTTGTTAATGAAAGGGATAGGGTTAGGTCGACTTGCACCCGAGAAGGGGTTGGCAGATAAAAGGGGTTTATTTTGTTAATGAAAGGGATAGGGTTAGGTCGACTTGCACCCGAGAAGGGGTTGGCAGATAAAAGGGGTTTATTTTGTTAATGAAAGGGATAGGGTTAGGTCGACTTGCACCCGAGAAGGGGTTGGCAGATAAAAGGGGTTTATTTTGTTAATGAAAGGGATAGGGTTAGGTCGACTTGCACCCGAGAAGGGGTTGGCAGATAAAAGGGGTTTATTTTGTTAATGAAAGGGATAGGGTTAGGTCGACTTGCACCCGAGAAGGGGTTGGCAGATAAAAGGGGTTTATTTTGTTAATGAAAGGGATAGGGTTAGGTCGACTTGCACCCGAGAAGGGGTTGGCAGATAAAAGGGGTTTATTTTGTTAATGAAAGGGATAGGGTTAGGTCGACTTGCACCCGAGAAGGGGTTGGCAGATAAAAGGGGTTTATTTTGTTAATGAAAGGGATAGGGTTAGGTCGACTTGCACCCGAGAAGGGGTTGGCAGATAAAAGGGGTTTATTTTGTTAATGAAAGGGATAGGGTTAGGTCGACTTGCACCCGAGAAGGGGTTGGCAGATAAAAGGGGTTTATTTTGTTAATGAAAGGGATAGGGTTAGGTCGACTTGCACCCGAGAAGGGGTTGGCAGATAAAAGGGGTTTATTTTGTTAATGAAAGGGATAGGGTTAGGTCGACTTGCACCCGAGAAGGGGTTGGCAGATAAAAGGGGTTTATTTTGTTAATGAAAGGGATAGGGTTAGGTCGACTTGCACCCGAGAAGGGGTTGGCGATAAAAGGGGTTTATTTTGTTAATGAAAGGGATAGGGTTAGGTCGACTTGCACCCGAGAAGGGGTTGGCAGATAAAAGGGGTTTATTTTGTTAATGAAAGGGATAGGGTTAGGTCGACTTGCACCCGAGAAGGGGTTGGCGATAAAAGGGGTTTATTTTGTTAATGAAAGGGATAGGGTTAGGTCGACTTGCACCCGAGAAGGGGTTGGCAGATAAAAGGGGTTTATTTTGTTAATGAAAGGGATAGGGTTAGGTCGACTTGCACCCGAGAAGGGGTTGGCAGATAAAAGGGGTTTATTTTGTTAATGAAAGGGATAGGGTTAGGTCGACTTGCACCCGAGAAGGGGTTGGCAGATAAAAGGGGTTTATTTTGTTAATGAAAGGGATAGGGTTAGGTCGACTTGCACCCGAGAAGGGGTTGGCAGATAAAAGGGGTTTATTTTGTTAATGAAAGGGATAGGGTTAGGTCGACTTGCACCCGAGAAGGGGTTGGCAGATAAAAGGGGTTTATTTTGTTAATGAAAGGGATAGGGTTAGGTCGACTTGCACCCGAGAAGGGGTTGGCAGATAAAAGGGGTTTATTTTGTTAATGAAAGGGATAGGGTTAGGTCGACTTGCACCCGAGAAGGGGTTGGCAGATAAAAGGGGTTTATTTTGTTAATGAAAGGGATAGGGTTAGGTCGACTTGCACCCGAGAAGGGGTTGGCAGATAAAAGGGGTTTATTTTGTTAATGAAAGGGATAGGGTTAGGTCGACTTGCACCCGAGAAGGGGTTGGCAGATAAAAGGGGTTTATTTTGTTAATGAAAGGGATAGGGTTAGGTCGACTTGCACCCGAGAAGGGGTTGGCAGATAAAAGGGGTTTATTTTGTTAATGAAAGGGATAGGGTTAGGTCGACTTGCACCCGAGAAGGGGTTGGCAGATAAAAGGGGTTTATTTTGTTAATGAAAGGGATAGGGTTAGGTCGACTTGCACCCGAGAAGGGGTTGGCAGATAAAAGGGGTTTATTTTGTTAATGAAAGGGATAGGGTTAGGTCGACTTGCACCCGAGAAGGGGTTGGCAGATAAAAGGGGTTTATTTTGTTAATGAAAGGGATAGGGTTAGGTCGACTTGCACCCGAGAAGGGGTTGGCAGATAAAAGGGGTTTATTTTGTTAATGAAAGGGATAGGGTTAGGTCGACTTGCACCCGAGAAGGGGTTGGCAGATAAAAGGGGTTTATTTTGTTAATGAAAGGGATAGGGTTAGGTCGACTTGCACCCGAGAAGGGGTTGGCGATAAAAGGGGTTTATTTTGTTAATGAAAGGGATAGGGTTAGGTCGACTTGCACCCGAGAAGGGGTTGGCAGATAAAAGGGGTTTATTTTGTTAATGAAAGGGATAGGGTTAGGTCGACTTGCACCCGAGAAGGGGTTGGCAGATAAAAGGGGTTTATTTTGTTAATGAAAGGGATAGGGTTAGGTCGACTTGCACCCGAGAAGGGGTTGGCAGATAAAAGGGGTTTATTTTGTTAATGAAAGGGATAGGGTTAGGTCGACTTGCACCCGAGAAGGGGTTGGCAGATAAAAGGGGTTTATTTTGTTAATGAAAGGGATAGGGTTAGGTCGACTTGCACCCGAGAAGGGGTTGGCAGATAAAAGGGGTTTATTTTGTTAATGAAAGGGATAGGGTTAGGTCGACTTGCACCCGAGAAGGGGTTGGCAGATAAAAGGGGTTTATTTTGTTAATGAAAGGGATAGGGTTAGGTCGACTTGCACCCGAGAAGGGGTTGGCAGATAAAAGGGGTTTATTTTGTTAATGAAAGGGATAGGGTTAGGTCGACTTGCACCCGAGAAGGGGTTGGCAGATAAAAGGGGTTTATTTTGTTAATGAAAGGGATAGGGTTAGGTCGACTTGCACCCGAGAAGGGGTTGGCAGATAAAAGGGGTTTATTTTGTTAATGAAAGGGATAGGGTTAGGTCGACTTGCACCCGAGAAGGGGTTGGCAGATAAAAGGGGTTTATTTTGTTAATGAAAGGGATAGGGTTAGGTCGACTTGCACCCGAGAAGGGGTTGGCAGATAAAAGGGGTTTATTTTGTTAATGAAAGGGATAGGGTTAGGTCGACTTGCACCCGAGAAGGGGTTGGCGATAAAAGGGGTTTATTTTGTTAATGAAAGGGATAGGGTTAGGTCGACTTGCACCCGAGAAGGGGTTGGCAGATAAAAGGGGTTTATTTTGTTAATGAAAGGGATAGGGTTAGGTCGACTTGCACCCGAGAAGGGGTTGGCAGATAAAAGGGGTTTATTTTGTTAATGAAAGGGATAGGGTTAGGTCGACTTGCACCCGAGAAGGGGTTGGCAGATAAAAGGGGTTTATTTTGTTAATGAAAGGGATAGGGTTAGGTCGACTTGCACCCGAGAAGGGGTTGGCAGATAAAAGGGGTTTATTTTGTTAATGAAAGGGATAGGGTTAGGTCGACTTGCACCCGAGAAGGGGTTGGCAGATAAAAGGGGTTTATTTTGTTAATGAAAGGGATAGGGTTAGGTCGACTTGCACCCGAGAAGGGGTTGGCAGATAAAAGGGGTTTATTTTGTTAATGAAAGGGATAGGGTTAGGTCGACTTGCACCCGAGAAGGGGTTGGCAGATAAAAGGGGTTTATTTTGTTAATGAAAGGGATAGGGTTAGGTCGACTTGCACCCGAGAAGGGGTTGGCAGATAAAAGGGGTTTATTTTGTTAATGAAAGGGATAGGGTTAGGTCGACTTGCACCCGAGAAGGGGTTGGCAGATAAAAGGGGTTTATTTTGTTAATGAAAGGGATAGGGTTAGGTCGACTTGCACCCGAGAAGGGGTTGGCAGATAAAAGGGGTTTATTTTGTTAATGAAAGGGATAGGGTTAGGTCGACTTGCACCCGAGAAGGGGTTGGCAGATAAAAGGGGTTTATTTTGTTAATGAAAGGGATAGGGTTAGGTCGACTTGCACCCGAGAAGGGGTTGGCAGATAAAAGGGGTTTATTTTGTTAATGAAAGGGATAGGGTTAGGTCGACTTGCACCCGAGAAGGGGTTGGCAGATAAAAGGGGTTTATTTTGTTAATGAAAGGGATAGGGTTAGGTCGACTTGCACCCGAAAGGGGTTGGCAGATAAAAGGGGTTTATTTTGTTAATGAAAGGGATAGGGTTAGGTCGACTTGCACCCGAGAAGGGGTTGGCAGATAAAAGGGGTTTATTTTGTTAATGAAAGGGATAGGGTTAGGTCGACTTGCACCCGAGAAGGGGTTGGCAGATAAAAGGGGTTTATTTTGTTAATGAAAGGGATAGGGTTAGGTCGACTTGCACCCGAGAAGGGTTGGCAGATAAAAGGGGTTTATTTTGTTAATGAAAGGGATAGGGTTAGGTCGACTTGCACCCGAGAAGGGGTTGGCAGATAAAAGGGGTTTATTTTGTTAATGAAAGGGATAGGGTTAGGTCGACTTGCACCCGAGAAGGGGTTGGCAGATAAAAGGGGTTTATTTTGTTAATGAAAGGGATAGGGTTAGGTCGACTTGCACCCGAGAAGGGGTTGGCGGATAAAAGGGGTTTATTTTGTTAATGAAAGGGATAGGGTTAGGTCGACTTGCACCCGAGAAGGGGTTGGCAGATAAAAGGGGTTTATTTTGTTAATGAAAGGGATAGGGTTAGGTCGACTTGCACCCGAGAAGGGGTTGGCAGATAAAAGGGGTTTATTTTGTTAATGAAAGGGATAGGGTTAGGTCGACTTGCACCCGAGAAGGGGTTGGCAGATAAAAGGGGTTTATTTTGTTAATGAAAGGGATAGGGTTAGGTCGACTTGCACCCGAGAAGGGGTTGGCAGATAAAAGGGGTTTATTTTGTTAATGAAAGGGATAGGGTTAGGTCGACTTGCACCCGAGAAGGGGTTGGCGATAAAAGGGGTTTATTTTGTTAATGAAAGGGATAGGGTTAGGTCGACTTGCACCCGAGAAGGGGTTGGCAGATAAAAGGGGTTTATTTTGTTAATGAAAGGGATAGGGTTAGGTCGACTTGCACCCGAGAAGGGGTTGGCAGATAAAAGGGGTTTATTTTGTTAATGAAAGGGATAGGGTTAGGTCGACTTGCACCCGAAAGGGTTGGCAGATAAAAGGGGTTTATTTTGTTAATGAAAGGGATAGGGTTAGGTCGACTTGCACCCGAGAAGGGGTTGGCAGATAAAAGGGTTTATTTTGTTAATGAAAGGGATAGGGTTAGGTCGACTTGCACCCGAGAAGGGGTTGGCGATAAAAGATAAAAGGGGTTATTTTGTTAATGAAAGGGATAGGGTTAGGTCGACTTGCACCCGAGAAGGGGTTGGCAGATAAAAGGGTTTATTTTGTTAATGAAAGGGATAGGGTTAGGTCGACTTGCACCCGAGAAGGGTTGGCAGATAAAAGGGGTTTATTTTGTTAATGAAAGGGATAGGGTTAGGTCGACTTGCACCCGAGAAGGGGTTGGCAGATAAAAGGGGTTTATTTTGTTAATGAAAGGGATAGGGTTAGGTCGACTTGCACCCGAGAAGGGGTTGGCGATAAAGGGGTTCAGATAAAAGGGGTTTATTTTGTTAATGAAAGGGATAGGTTAGGTCGACTTGCACCCGAGAAGGGGTTGGCAGATAAAAGGGGTTTATTTTGTTAATGAAAGGGATAGGGTTAGGTCGACTTGCACCCGAGAAGGGGTTGGCAGATAAAAGGGGTTTATTTTGTTAATGAAAGGGATAGGGTTAGGTCGACTTGCACCCGAGAAGGGGTTGGCGGATAAAAGGGGTTTATTTTGTTAATGAAAGGGATAGGGTTAGGTCGACTTGCACCCGAGAAGGGTTGGCGATAAAAGGGGTTTTTTTGTTAATGAAAGGGATAGGGTTAGGTCGACTTGCACCCGAGAAGGGGTTGGCGATAAAAGGGGTTTATTTTGTTAATGAAAGGGATAGGGTTAGGTCGACTTGCACCCGAGAAAGGGGTTGGCAGATAAAAGGGGTTTATTTTGTTAATGAAAGGGATAGGGTTAGGTCGACTTGCACCCGAGAAGGGGTTGGCAGATAAAAGGGTTTATTTTGTTAATGAAAGGGATAGGTTAGGTCGACTTGCACCCGAGAAGGGGTTGGCAGATAAAAGGGGTTTATTTTGTTAATGAAAGGGATAGGGTTAGGTCGACTTGCACCCGAGAAGGGGTTGGCAGATAAAAGGGGTTATTTTGTTAATGAAGGATAGGGTTAGGTCGACTTGCACCCGAAGGGGTTGGCGAAAAGGGTTGGGATAAAGGGTTTATTTTGTTAATGAAAGGGATAGGGTAGGTCGACTTGCACCGAGAAGGGGTTGGCAGATAAAAGGGGTTTATTTGTTAATGAAAGGGATAGGGTTAGGTCGACTTGCACCCGAAAGGGGTTGGCGGATAAAAAGGGGTTTATTTTGTTAATGAAAGGGATAGGGTTAGGTCGACTTGCACCCGAGAAGGGGTTGGCAGATAAAAGGGGTTTATTTTGTTAATGAAAGGGATAGGGTTAGGTCGACTTGCACCGAGAGGGGTTGGCGATAAAGGGTTTATTTATTTTGTTAATGAAAGGGATAGGGTTAGGTCGACTTGCACCCGAGAAGGGGTTGGCAGGATAAGGGGTTTATTTTGTTATGAAAGGGATAGGGTTAGGTCGACTTGCACCCGAGAAGGGGTTGGCGGATAAAAGGGTTTTATTTTGTTAATGAAAGGATAGGGTTAGGTCGACTTGCACCCGAGAAGGGGTTGGCGATAAAAAGGGGTTTATTTTTGTTAATGAAAGGGATAGGGTTAGGTCGACTTGCACGAGAAGGGGTTGGCAGATAAAAGGGGTTTATTTTGTTAATGAAAGGGATAGGGTTAGGTCGACTTGCACCGAGAAGGGGTTGGCGATAAAAGGGGTTTATTTTGTTAATGAAAGGATAGGGTTAGGTCGACTTGCACCGAGAAGGGGTTGGCAGATAAAGGGGTTATTTTGTTAATGAAAGGGATAGGGTTAGGTCGACTTGCACCCGAGAAGGGGTTGGCGGATAAAAGGGGTTTATTTTGTTAATGAAAGGGATAGGGTTAGGTCGACTTGCACCCGAGAAGGGGTTGGCGATAAAAGGGTTTATTTTGTTAATGAAAGGATAGGGTTAGGTCGACTTGCACCCGAGAAGGGGTTGGCAGATAAAGGGGTTTATTTTGTTAATGAAAGGGATAGGGTTAGGTCGACTTGCACCCGAGAAGGGGTTGGCGGATAAAAGGGGTTTATTTTGTTAATGAAGGGATAGGGTTAGGTCGACTTGCACCCGAGAAGGGGTTGGCATAAAAGGGGTTTATTTTTGTTAATGAAAGGGATAGGGTTAGGTCGACTTGCACCGAGAAGGGGTTGGCAGATAAAAGGGTTTATTTTTGTTAATGAAAGGGATAGGGTTAGGTCGACTTGCACCGAGAAGGGGTTGGCAGATTAAAAGGGGGTTTATTTTGTTAATGAAAGGGATAGGGTTAGGTCGACTTGCACCCGAGAAGGGGTTGGCAGATAAAAGGGGTTTTATTTTGTTAATGAAAGGGATAGGGTTAGGTCGACTTGCACCTGAGAAAAGGGTTGGCAAGATAAAAGGGTTTATTTTGTTAATGAAAGGGATAGGGTTAGGTCGATTGCACCCGAGAAGGGGTTGCGGATAAA
>CAAHFI011412652.1:0-14877 GCA_900893395.1 Euglena gracilis
CCCCAGAAAGTCATTTTTCGGCCGTTTTCGGCCGAAATCGGCTGCGGGTCCAAAACGGCGCTCTGCCCGGCTAGAGGTCGGCGATCCTTTATAACTGTTGCGAAGGGCGGGGCGGATAGCCGAATTTTGCCGGCGGGCGTGCGTAAAACGCAGCCGTTACGCCGGGGGCGCAAAATAGCACGTAGTAACGGACGCCCCGAACGTCATTTTTCGGGCCGTTTTCGGCCGAAATCGGCTGCGCCGGCGCTCCAAAACGAGCGCTCTGCCGGCTAGAGTCGGCGATCCTTTACTAACTGTTGCGAAGGGCGGCGGCGGATAGGCGCAATTTTGCCCGCGGCGGCGTGCGTAAAACGCAGCAGTTACCGCCCGGGAGGCGCAAAATAGCACGTAAGTAACGGACGCCCCAAAAAACGTCATTTTTCGGCCATTTTCGGCCGAAATCGGCTGCGCCGGCGCTCCAAAAACGAGCGCTCTGCCCCGGCTAGAGGTCGGCGATCCTTTACCTACTGTTGCGAAGGGCGGCGGGCGGATAGCGCAATTTTGCCCGCGGCGGGCGTGCGTAAAACGCAGCAGTTACCGCCCGGGAGGCGCAAAATAGCACGTAAGTAACGGACGCCCCAAAACGTCATTTTTCGGCCGTTTTCGGCCGAAATCGGCTGCGCCGGCGCTCCAAAAACGAGCGCTCTGCCCCGGCTAGAGGTCGGCGATCCTTTACCTAACTGTTGCGAAGGGCGGCGGGCGGATAGGCGCAATTTTGCCCGCGGCGGGCGTGCGTAAAACGCAGCAGTTACCGCCCGGGAGGCGCAAAATAGCACGTAAGTAACGGACGCCCCAAAAACGTCATTTTTCGGCCGTTTTCGGCCGAAATCGGCTGCGCCGGCGCTCCAAAAACGAGCGCTCTGCCCCGGCTAGAGGTCGGCGATCCTTTACCTAACTGTTGCGAAGGGCGGCGGGCGGATAGGCGCAATTTTGCCCGCGGCGGGCGTGCGTAAAACGCAGCCGTTACCGCCCGGGAGGCGCAAAATAGCACGTAAGTAACGGACGCCCCAAAAACGTCATTTTTCGGCCATTTTCGGCCGAAATCGGCTGCGCCGGCGCTCCAAAAACGAGCGCTCTGCCCCGGCTAGAGGTCGGCGATCCTTTACCTAACTGTTGCGAAGGGCGGCGGGCGGATAGGCGCAATTTTGCCCGCGGGGGCGTGCGTAAAACGCAGCAGTTACCGCCCGGGAGGCGCAAAATAGCACGTAAGTAACGGACGCCCCAAAAACGTCATTTTTCGGCCGTTTTCGGCCGAAATCGGCTGCGCCGGCGCTCCAAAAACGAGCGCTCTGCCCCGGCTAGAGGTCGGCGATCCTTTACCTAACTGTTGCGAAGGGCGGCGGGCGGATAGGCGCAATTTTGCCCGCGGCGGGCGTGCGTAAAACGCAGCAGTTACCGCCCGGGAGGCGCAAAATAGCACGTAATAACGGACGCCCCAAAAACGTCATTTTTCGGCCGTTTTCGGCCGAAATCGGCTGCGCCGGCGCTCCAAAAACGAGCGCTCTGCCCCGGCTAGAGGTCGGCGATCCTTTACCTAACTGTTGCGAAGGGCGGCGGGCGGATAGGCGCAATTTTGCCCGCGGCGGGCGTGCGTAAAACGCAGCAGTTACCGCCCGGGAGGCGCAAAATAGCACGTAAGTAACGGACGCCCCAAAAACGTCATTTTTCGGCCGTTTTCGGCCGAAATCGGCTGCGCCGGCGCTCCAAAAACGAGCGCTCTGCCCCGGCTAGAGGTCGGCGATCCTTTACCTAACTGTTGCGAAGGGCGGCGGGCGGATAGGCGCAATTTTGCCCGCGGCGGGCGTGCGTAAAACGCAGCAGTTACCGCCCGGGAGGCGCAAAATAGCACGTAAGTAACGGACGCCCCAAAAACGTCATTTTTCGGCCGTTTTCGGCCGAAATCGGCTGCGCCGGCGCTCCAAAAACGAGCGCTCTGCCCCGGCTAGAGGTCGGCGATCCTTTACCTAACTGTTGCGAAGGGCGGCGGGCGGATAGGCGCAATTTTGCCCGCGGCGGGCGTGCGTAAAACGCAGCAGTTACCGCCCGGGAGGCGCAAAATAGCACGTAAGTAACGGACGCCCCAAAAACGTCATTTTTCGGCCGTTTTCGGCCGAAATCGGCTGCGCCGGCGCTCCAAAAACGAGCGCTCTGCCCCGGCTAGAGGTCGGCGATCCTTTACTGTTGCGAAGGGCGGCGGGCGGATAGGCGCAATTTTGCCCGCGGCGGGCGTGCGTAAAACGCAGCAGTTACCGCCCGGGAGGCGCAAAATAGCACGTAATAACGGACGCCCCAAAAACGTCATTTTTCGGCCGTTTTCGGCCGAAATCGGCTGCGCCGGCGCTCCAAAAACGAGCGCTCTGCCCCGGCTAGAGGTCGGCGATCCTTTACCTAACTGTTGCGAAGGGCGGCGGGCGGATAGGCGCAATTTTGCCCGCGGCGGGCGTGCGTAAAACGCAGCAGTTACCGCCCGGGAGGCGCAAAATAGCACGTAAGTAACGGACGCCCCAAAAACGTCATTTTTCGGCCGTTTTCGGCCGAAATCGGCTGCGCCGGCGCTCCAAAAACGAGCGCTCTGCCCCGGCTAGAGGTCGGCGATCCTTTACCTAACTGTTGCGAAGGGCGGCGGGCGGATAGGCGCAATTTTGCCCGCGGCGGGCGTGCGTAAAACGCAGCAGTTACCGCCCGGGAGGCGCAAAATAGCACGTAAGTAACGGACGCCCCAAAAACGTCATTTTTCGGCCGTTTTCGGCCGAAATCGGCTGCGCCGGCGCTCCAAAAACGAGCGCTCTGCCCCGGCTAGAGGTCGGCGATCCTTTACCTAACTGTTGCGAAGGGCGGCGGGCGGATAGGCGCAATTTTGCCCGCGGCGGGCGTGCGTAAAACGCAGCAGTTACCGCCCGGGAGGCGCAAAATAGCACGTAATAACGGACGCCCCAAAAACGTCATTTTTCGGCCGTTTTCGGCCGAAATCGGCTGCGCCGGCGCTCCAAAAACGAGCGCTCTGCCCCGGCTAGAGGTCGGCGATCCTTTACCTAACTGTTGCGAAGGGCGGCGGGCGGATAGGCGCAATTTTGCCCGCGGCGGGCGTGCGTAAAACGCAGCAGTTACCGCCCGGGAGGCGCAAAATAGCACGTAAGTAACGGACGCCCCAAAAACGTCATTTTTCGGCCGTTTTCGGCCGAAATCGGCTGCGCCGGCGCTCCAAAAACGAGCGCTCTGCCCCGGCTAGAGGTCGGCGATCCTTTACCTAACTGTTGCGAAGGGCGGCGGGCGGATAGGCGCAATTTTGCCCGCGGCGGGCGTGCGTAAAACGCAGCAGTTACCGCCCGGGAGGCGCAAAATAGCACGTAATAACGGACGCCCCAAAAACGTCATTTTTCGGCCGTTTTCGGCCGAAATCGGCTGCGCCGGCGCTCCAAAAACGAGCGCTCTGCCCCGGCTAGAGGTCGGCGATCCTTTACCTAACTGTTGCGAAGGGCGGCGGGCGGATAGGCGCAATTTTGCCCGCGGCGGGCGTGCGTAAAACGCAGCAGTTACCGCCCGGGAGGCGCAAAATAGCACGTAAGTAACGGACGCCCCAAAAACGTCATTTTTCGGCCGTTTTCGGCCGAAATCGGCTGCGCCGGCGCTCCAAAAACGAGCGCTCTGCCCCGGCTAGAGGTCGGCGATCCTTTACCTAACTGTTGCGAAGGGCGGCGGGCGGATAGGCGCAATTTTGCCCGCGGCGGGCGTGCGTAAAACGCAGCAGTTACCGCCCGGGAGGCGCAAAATAGCACGTAAGTAACGGACGCCCCAAAAACGTCATTTTTCGGCCGTTTTCGGCCGAAATCGGCTGCGCCGGCGCTCCAAAAACGAGCGCTCTGCCCCGGCTAGAGGTCGGCGATCCTTTACCTAACTGTTGCGAAGGGCGGCGGGCGGATAGGCGCAATTTTGCCCGCGGCGGGCGTGCGTAAAACGCAGCAGTTACCGCCCGGGAGGCGCAAAATAGCACGTAATAACGGACGCCCCAAAAACGTCATTTTTCGGCCGTTTTCGGCCGAAATCGGCTGCGCCGGCGCTCCAAAAACGAGCGCTCTGCCCCGGCTAGAGGTCGGCGATCCTTTACCTAACTGTTGCGAAGGGCGGCGGGCGGATAGGCGCAATTTTGCCCGCGGCGGGCGTGCGTAAAACGCAGCAGTTACCGCCCGGGAGGCGCAAAATAGCACGTAAGTAACGGACGCCCCAAAAACGTCATTTTTCGGCCGTTTTCGGCCGAAATCGGCTGCGCCGGCGCTCCAAAAACGAGCGCTCTGCCCCGGCTAGAGGTCGGCGATCCTTTACCTAACTGTTGCGAAGGGCGGCGGGCGGATAGGCGCAATTTTGCCCGCGGCGGGCGTGCGTAAAACGCAGCAGTTACCGCCCGGGAGGCGCAAAATAGCACGTAAGTAACGGACGCCCCAAAAACGTCATTTTTCGGCCGTTTTCGGCCGAAATCGGCTGCGCCGGCGCTCCAAAAACGAGCGCTCTGCCCCGGCTAGAGGTCGGCGATCCTTTACCTAACTGTTGCGAAGGGCGGCGGGCGGATAGGCGCAATTTTGCCCGCGGCGGGCGTGCGTAAAACGCAGCAGTTACCGCCCGGGAGGCGCAAAATAGCACGTAAGTAACGGACGCCCCAAAAACGTCATTTTTCGGCCGTTTTCGGCCGAAATCGGCTGCGCCGGCGCTCCAAAAACGAGCGCTCTGCCCCGGCTAGAGGTCGGCGATCCTTTACCTAACTGTTGCGAAGGGCGGCGGGCGGATAGGCGCAATTTTGCCCGCGGCGGGCGTGCGTAAAACGCAGCAGTTACCGCCCGGGAGGCGCAAAATAGCACGTAATAACGGACGCCCCAAAAACGTCATTTTTCGGCCGTTTTCGGCCGAAATCGGCTGCGCCGGCGCTCCAAAAACGAGCGCTCTGCCCCGGCTAGAGGTCGGCGATCCTTTACCTAATGTTGCGAAGGGCGGCGGGCGGATAGGCGCAATTTTGCCCGCGGCGGGCGTGCGTAAAACGCAGCAGTTACCGCCCGGGAGGCGCAAAATAGCACGTAATAACGGACGCCCCAAAAACGTCATTTTTCGGCCGTTTTCGGCCGAAATCGGCTGCGCCGGCGCTCCAAAAACGAGCGCTCTGCCCCGGCTAGAGGTCGGCGATCCTTTACCTAACTGTTGCGAAGGGCGGCGGGCGGATAGGCGCAATTTTGCCCGCGGCGGGCGTGCGTAAAACGCAGCAGTTACCGCCCGGGAGGCGCAAAATAGCACGTAATAACGGACGCCCCAAAAACGTCATTTTTCGGCCGTTTTCGGCCGAAATCGGCTGCGCCGGCGCTCCAAAAACGAGCGCTCTGCCCCGGCTAGAGGTCGGCGATCCTTTACCTAACTGTTGCGAAGGGCGGCGGGCGGATAGGCGCAATTTTGCCCGCGGCGGGCGTGCGTAAAACGCAGCAGTTACCGCCCGGGAGGCGCAAAATAGCACGTAATAACGGACGCCCCAAAAACGTCATTTTTCGGCCGTTTTCGGCCGAAATCGGCTGCGCCGGCGCTCCAAAAACGAGCGCTCTGCCCCGGCTAGAGGTCGGCGATCCTTTACCTAACTGTTGCGAAGGGCGGCGGGCGGATAGGCGCAATTTTGCCCGCGGCGGGCGTGCGTAAAACGCAGCAGTTACCGCCCGGGAGGCGCAAAATAGCACGTAAGTAACGGACGCCCCAAAAACGTCATTTTTCGGCCGTTTTCGGCCGAAATCGGCTGCGCCGGCGCTCCAAAAACGAGCGCTCTGCCCCGGCTAGAGGTCGGCGATCCTTTACCTAACTGTTGCGAAGGGCGGCGGGCGGATAGGCGCAATTTTGCCCGCGGCGGGCGTGCGTAAAACGCAGCAGTTACCGCCCGGGAGGCGCAAAATAGCACGTAACGGACGCCCCAAAAACGTCATTTTTCGGCCGTTTTCGGCCGAAATCGGCTGCGCCGGCGCTCCAAAAACGAGCGCTCTGCCCCGGCTAGAGGTCGGCGATCCTTTACCTAACTGTTGCGAAGGGCGGCGGGCGGATAGGCGCAATTTTGCCCGCGGCGGGCGTGCGTAAAACGCAGCAGTTACCGCCCGGGAGGCGCAAAATAGCACGTAAGTAACGGACGCCCCAAAAACGTCATTTTTCGGCCGTTTTCGGCCGAAATCGGCTGCGCCGGCGCTCCAAAAACGAGCGCTCTGCCCCGGCTAGAGGTCGGCGATCCTTTACCTAACTGTTGCGAAGGGCGGCGGGCGGATAGGCGCAATTTTGCCCGCGGCGGGCGTGCGTAAAACGCAGCAGTTACCGCCCGGGAGGCGCAAAATAGCACGTAAGTAACGGACGCCCCAAAAACGTCATTTTTCGGCCGTTTTCGGCCGAAATCGGCTGCGCCGGCGCTCCAAAAACGAGCGCTCTGCCCCGGCTAGAGGTCGGCGATCCTTTACCTACTGTTGCGAAGGGCGGCGGGCGGATAGGCGCAATTTTGCCCGCGGCGGGCGTGCGTAAAACGCAGCAGTTACCGCCCGGGAGGCGCAAAATAGCACGTAAGTAACGGACGCCCAAAAACGTCATTTTTCGGCCGTTTTCGGCCGAAATCGGCTGCGCCGGCGCTCCAAAAACGAGCGCTCTGCCCCGGCTAGAGGTCGGCGATCCTTTACCTAACTGTTGCGAAGGGCGGCGGGCGGATAGGCGCAATTTTGCCCGCGGCGGGCGTGCGTAAAACGCAGCAGTTACCGCCCGGGAGGCGCAAAATAGCACGTAAGTAACGGACGCCCCAAAAACGTCATTTTTCGGCCGTTTTCGGCCGAAATCGGCTGCGCCGGCGCTCCAAAAACGAGCGCTCTGCCCCGGCTAGAGGTCGGCGATCCTTTACCTAACTGTTGCGAAGGGCGGCGGGCGGATAGGCGCAATTTTGCCCGCGGCGGGCGTGCGTAAAACGCAGCAGTTACCGCCCGGGAGGCGCAAAATAGCACGTAAGTAACGGACGCCCCAAAAACGTCATTTTTCGGCCGTTTTCGGCCGAAATCGGCTGCGCCGGCGCTCCAAAAACGAGCGCTCTGCCCCGGCTAGAGGTCGGCGATCCTTTACCTAACTGTTGCGAAGGGCGGCGGGCGGATAGGCGCAATTTTGCCCGCGGCGGGCGTGCGTAAAACGCAGCAGTTACCGCCCGGGAGGCGCAAAATAGCACGTAAGTAACGGACGCCCCAAAAACGTCATTTTTCGGCCGTTTTCGGCCGAAATCGGCTGCGCCGGCGCTCCAAAAACGAGCGCTCTGCCCCGGCTAGAGGTCGGCGATCCTTTACCTAACTGTTGCGAAGGGCGGCGGGCGGATAGGCGCAATTTTGCCCGCGGCGGGCGTGCGTAAAACGCAGCAGTTACCGCCCGGGAGGCGCAAAATAGCACGTAAGTAACGGACGCCCCAAAAACGTCATTTTTCGGCCGTTTTCGGCCGAAATCGGCTGCGCCGGCGCTCCAAAAACGAGCGCTCTGCCCCGGCTAGAGGTCGGCGATCCTTTACCTAACTGTTGCGAAGGGCGGCGGGCGGATAGGCGCAATTTTGCCCGCGGCGGGCGTGCGTAAAACGCAGCAGTTACCGCCCGGGAGGCGCAAAATAGCACGTAATTAACGGCCGTTTTCGGCCGAAATCGGCTGCGCCGGCGCTCCAAAAACGAGCGCTCTGCCCCGGCTAGAGGTCGGCGATCCTTTACCTAACTGTTGCGAAGGGCGGCGGGCGGATAGGCGCAATTTTGCCCGCGGCGGGCGTGCGTAAAACGCAGCAGTTACCGCCCGGGAGGCGCAAAATAGCACGTAAGTAACGGACGCCCCAAAAACGTCATTTTTCGGCCGTTTTCGGCCGAAATCGGCTGCGCCGGCGCTCCAAAAACGAGCGCTCTGCCCCGGCTAGAGGTCGGCGATCCTTTACCTAACTGTTGCGAAGGGCGGCGGGCGGATAGGCGCAATTTTGCCCGCGGCGGGCGTGCGTAAAACGCAGCAGTTACCGCCCGGGAGGCGCAAAATAGCACGTAAGTAACGGACGCCCCAAAAACGTCATTTTTCGGCCGTTTTCGGCCGAAATCGGCTGCGCCGGCGCTCCAAAAACGAGCGCTCTGCCCCGGCTAGAGGTCGGCGATCCTTTACCTACTGTTGCGAAGGGCGGCGGGCGGATAGGCGCAATTTTGCCCGCGGCGGGCGTGCGTAAAACGCAGCAGTTACCGCCCGGGAGGCGCAAAATAGCACGTAAGTAACGGACGCCCAAAAACGTCATTTTTCGGCCGTTTTCGGCCGAAATCGGCTGCGCCGGCGCTCCAAAAACGAGCGCTCTGCCCCGGCTAGAGGTCGGCGATCCTTTACCTAACTGTTGCGAAGGGCGGCGGGCGGATAGGCGCAATTTTGCCCGCGGCGGGCGTGCGTAAAACGCAGCAGTTACCGCCCGGGAGGCGCAAAATAGCACGTAATTAACGGACGCCCCAAAAACGTCATTTTTCGGCCGTTTTCGGCCGAAATCGGCTGCGCCGGCGCTCCAAAAACGAGCGCTCTGCCCCGGCTAGAGGTCGGCGATCCTTTACCTAACTGTTGCGAAGGGCGGCGGGCGGATAGGCGCAATTTTGCCCGCGGCGGGCGTGCGTAAAACGCAGCAGTTACCGCCCGGGAGGCGCAAAATAGCACGTAAGTAACGGACGCCCCAAAACGTCATTTTTCGGCCGTTTTCGGCCGAAATCGGCTGCGCCGGCGCTCCAAAAACGAGCGCTCTGCCCCGGCTAGAGGTCGGCGATCCTTTACCTAACTGTTGCGAAGGGCGGCGGGCGGATAGGCGCAATTTTGCCCGCGGCGGGCGTGCGTAAAACGCAGCAGTTACCGCCCGGGAGGCGCAAAATAGCACGTAAGTAACGGACGCCCCAAAAACGTCATTTTTCGGCCGTTTTCGGCCGAAATCGGCTGCGCCGGCGCTCCAAAAACGAGCGCTCTGCCCCGGCTAGAGGTCGGCGATCCTTTACCTAACTGTTGCGAAGGGCGGCGGGCGGATAGGCGCAATTTTGCCCGCGGCGGGCGTGCGTAAAACGCAGCAGTTACCGCCCGGGAGGCGCAAAATAGCACGTAAGTAACGGACGCCCCAAAAACGTCATTTTTCGGCCGTTTTCGGCCGAAATCGGCTGCGCCGGCGCTCCAAAAACGAGCGCTCTGCCCCGGCTAGAGGTCGGCGATCCTTTACCTAACTGTTGCGAAGGGCGGCGGGCGGATAGGCGCAATTTTGCCCGCGGCGGGCGTGCGTAAAACGCAGCAGTTACCGCCCGGGAGGCGCAAAATAGCACGTAAGTAACGGACGCCCCAAAAACGTCATTTTTCGGCCGTTTTCGGCCGAAATCGGCTGCGCCGGCGCTCCAAAAACGAGCGCTCTGCCCCGGCTAGAGGTCGGCGATCCTTTACCTAACTGTTGCGAAGGGCGGCGGGCGGATAGGCGCAATTTTGCCCGCGGCGGGCGTGCGTAAAACGCAGCAGTTACCGCCCGGGAGGCGCAAAATAGCACGTAAGTAACGGACGCCCCAAAAACGTCATTTTTCGGCCGTTTTCGGCCGAAATCGGCTGCGCCGGCGCTCCAAAAACGAGCGCTCTGCCCCGGCTAGAGGTCGGCGATCCTTTACCTAACTGTTGCGAAGGGCGGCGGGCGGATAGGCGCAATTTTGCCCGCGGCGGGCGTGCGTAAAACGCAGCAGTTACCGCCCGGGAGGCGCAAAATAGCACGTAAGTAACGGACGCCCCAAAAACGTCATTTTTCGGCCGTTTTCGGCCGAAATCGGCTGCGCCGGCGCTCCAAAAACGAGCGCTCTGCCCCGGCTAGAGGTCGGCGATCCTTTACCTAACTGTTGCGAAGGGCGGCGGGCGGATAGGCGCAATTTTGCCCGCGGCGGGCGTGCGTAAAACGCAGCAGTTACCGCCCGGGAGGCGCAAAATAGCACGTAAGTAACGGACGCCCCAAAACGTCATTTTTCGGCCGTTTTCGGCCGAAATCGGCTGCGCCGGCGCTCCAAAAACGAGCGCTCTGCCCCGGCTAGAGGTCGGCGATCCTTTACCTAACTGTTGCGAAGGGCGGCGGGCGGATAGGCGCAATTTTGCCCGCGGCGGGCGTGCGTAAAACGCAGCAGTTACCGCCCGGGAGGCGCAAAATAGCACGTAAGTAACGGACGCCCCAGAAAACGTCATTTTTCGGCCGTTTTCGGCCGAAATCGGCTGCGCCGGCGCTCCAAAAACGAGCGCTCTGCCCCGGCTAGAGGTCGGCGATCCTTTACCTAACTGTTGCGAAGGGCGGCGGGCGGATAGGCGCAATTTTGCCCGCGGCGGGCGTGCGTAAAACGCAGCAGTTACCGCCCGGGAGGCGCAAAATAGCACGTAAGTAACGGACGCCCCAAAAACGTCATTTTTCGGCCGTTTTCGGCCGAAATCGGCTGCGCCGGCGCTCCAAAAACGAGCGCTCTGCCCCGGCTAGAGGTCGGCGATCCTTTACCTAACTGTTGCGAAGGGCGGCGGGCGGATAGGCCAATTTTGCCCGCGGCGGGCGTGCGTAAAACGCAGCCGTTACCGCCCGGGAGGCGCAAAATAGCACGTAAGTAACGGACGCCCCAAAACGTCATTTTTCGGCCGTTTTCGGCCGAAATCGGCTGCGCCGGCGCTCCAAAAACGAGCGCTCTGCCCCGGCTAGAGGTCGGCGATCCTTTACCTAACTGTTGCGAAGGGCGGCGGGCGGATAGCGCAATTTTGCCCGCGGCGGGCGTGCGTAAAACGCAGCCGTTACCGCCCGGGAGGCGCAAAATAGCACGTAAGTAACGGACGCCCCAAAAACGTCATTTTTCGGCCGTTTTCGGCCGAAATCGGCTGCGCCGGCGCTCCAAAAACGAGCGCTCTGCCCGGCTAGAGGTCGGCGATCCTTTACCTAACTGTTGCGAAGGGCGGCGGGCGGATAGCGCAATTTTGCCCGCGGCGGGCGTGCGTAAAACGCAGCAGTTACCGCCCGGGAGGCGCAAAATAGCACGTAAGTAACGGACGCCCCAAAACGTCATTTTTCGGCCGTTTTCGGCCGAAATCGGCTGCGCCGGCGCTCCAAAAACGAGCGCTCTGCCCCGGCTAGAGGTCGGCGATCCTTTACCTACTGTTGCGAAGGGCGGCGGGCGGATAGGCGCAATTTTGCCCGCGGCGGGCGTGCGTAAAACGCAGCAGTTACCGCCCGGGAGGCGCAAAATAGCACGTAAGTAACGGACGCCCCAAAAACGTCATTTTTCGGCCGTTTTCGGCCGAAATCGGCTGCGCCGGCGCTCCAAAAACGAGCGCTCTGCCCCGGCTAGAGGTCGGCGATCCTTTACCTAACTGTTGCGAAGGGCGGCGGGCGGATAGGCGCAATTTTGCCCGCGGGGGCGTGCGTAAACGCAGCAGTTACCGCCCGGGAGGCGCAAAATAGCACGTAAGTAACGGGCCCCAGAAAACGTCATTTTTCGGCCGTTTTCGGCCGAAATCGGCTGCGCGGCGCTCCAAAAACGAGCGCTCTGCCCGGCTAGAGGTCGGCGATCCTTTACCTAATGTTGCGAAGGGCGGCGGGCGGATAGGCGCAATTTTGCCCGCGGCGGGCGTGCGTAAAACGCAGCAGTTACCGCCCGGGAGGCGCAAAATAGCACGTAAAACGGACGCCCAAAAACGTCATTTTTCGGCCGTTTTCGGCCGAAATCGGCTGCGGGCGCTCCAAAAACGAGCGCTCTGCCCCGGCTAGAGTCGGCGATCCTTTACCTAACTTTGCGAAGGGCGGCGGGCGGATAGGCGCAATTTTGCCCGCGGCGGGCGTGCGTAAAACGCAGCAGTTACGCGCCGGGAGGCGCAAAATAGCACGTAATAACGGACGCCCCAAAAACGTCATTTTTCGGCCGTTTTCGGCCGAAATCGGCTGCGCGGCGCTCCAAAACGAGCGCTCTGCCCCGGCTAGAGGTCGGCGATCCTTTACCTACTGTTGCGAAGGGCGGCGGGCGGATAGGCGCAATTTTGCCCGCGGCGGGCGTGCGTAAAACGCAGCAGTTACCGCCCGGGAGGCAAAATAGCACGTAAGTAACACGCCCCAAAAACGTCATTTTTCGGCCGTTTTCGGCCGAAATCGGCTGCGCCGGCGCTCCAAAAACGAGGCTCTGCCCCGGCTAGAGGTCGGCGATCCTTTACCTGACTGTTGCGAAGGGCGGCGGGCGGAGAGGCGCAATTTTGCCCGCGGCGGGCGTGCGTAAAACGCAGCAGTTACCGCCCGGGAGGCGCAAAATAGCACGTAATTAACGGACGCCCCAGAAAACGGCATTTTTCGGCCGTTTTCGGCCGAAATCGCTGCGCGGCGCTCCAAAAACGAGCGCTCTGCCCCGGCTAGAGGTCGGCGATCCTTTACCTGGTTGCGAAGGGCGGCGGGCGGATAGGCGCAATTTTGCCCGCGGCGGGCGTGCGTAAAACGCAGCAGTTACCGCCCGGAGGCGCAAAATAGCACGTAATTAACGGACGCCCCAGAAAACGGCATTTTTCGGCCGTTTTCGGCCGAAATCGCTGCGCGGCGCTCCAAAAACGAGCGCTCTGCCCCGGCTAGAGGTCGGCGATCCTTTACCTGACTGTTGCGAAGGGCGGCGGGCGGATAGGCGCAATTTTGCCCGCGGCGGGCGTGCGTAAAACGCAGCAGTTACCGCCCGGGAGGCGCAAAATAGCACGTAATTAACGGACGCCCCAGAAAACGGCATTTTTCGGCCGTTTTCGGCCGAAATCGCGCGCGGCGCTCCAAAAACGAGCGCTCTGCCCCGGCTAGAGGTCGGCGATCCTTTACCTGACTGTTGCGAAGGGCGGCGGGCGGATAGGCGCAATTTTGCCCGCGGCGGGCGTGCGTAAAACGCAGCAGTTACCGCCCGGGAGGCGCAAAATAGCACGTAATTAACGGACGCCCCAGAAAACGGCATTTTTCGGCCGTTTTCGGCCGAAATCGCTGCGCGGCGCTCCAAAAACGAGCGCTCTGCCCCGGCTAGAGGTCGGCGATCCTTTACCTGACTGTTGCGAAGGGCGGCGGGCGGATAGGCGCAATTTTGCCCGCGGCGGGCGTGCGTAAAACGCAGCAGTTACCGCCCGGGAGGCGCAAAATAGCACGTAATTAACGGACGCCCCAGAAAACGGCATTTTTCGGCCGTTTTCGGCCGAAATCGGTGCGCGGCGCTCCAAAAACGAGCGCTCTGCCCCGGCTAGAGGTCGGCGATCCTTTACCGTAGTTGCGAAGGGCGGCGGGCGGATAGGCGCAATTTTGCCCGCGGCGGGCGTGCGTAAAACGCAGCAGTTACCGCCCGGGAGGCGCAAAATAGCACGTAATTAACGGACGCCCAGAAAACGGCATTTTTCGGCCGTTTTCGGCCGAAATCTGCGCGGCGCTCCAAAAACGAGCGCTCTGCCCCGGCTAGAGGTCGGCGATCCTTTACCTGACCGTTGCGAAGGGCGGCGGGCGGTAGGCGCAATTTTGCCCGCGGCGGGCGTGCGTAAAACGCAGCAGTTACCGCCCGGGAGGCGCAAAATAGCACGTAATTAACGGACGCCCCAGAAAACGGCATTTTTCGGCCGTTTTCGGCCGAAATCGGCTGCGCGGCGCTCCAAAAACGAGCGCTCTGCCCCGGCTAGAGGTCGGCGATCCTTTACCTGACTGTTGCGAAGGGCGGCGGGCGATAGGCGCAATTTTGCCCGCGGCGGGCGTGCGTAAAACGCAGCAGTTACCGCCCGGGAGGCGCAAAATAGCACGTAATTAACGGACGCCCCAGAAAACGGCATTTTTCGGCCGTTTTCGGCCGAATAAGCTGCGCGGCGCTCCAAAAACGAGCGCTCTGCCCCGGCTAGAGGTCGGCGATCCTTTACCTGACGTTGCGAAGGGCGGCGGGCGGAGGCGCAATTTTGCCCGCGGCGGGCGTGCGTAAAACGCAGCAGTTACCGCCCGGGAGGCGCAAAATAGCACGTAATTAACGGACGCCCCAGAAAACGGCATTTTTCGGCCGTTTTCGGCCGAAATCGCTGCGCGGCGCTCCAAAACGAGCGCTCTGCCCCGGCTAGAGGTCGGCGATCCTTTACCTGACTGTTGCGAAGGGCGGCGGGCGGATAGGCGCAATTTTGCCCGCGGCGGGCGTGCGTAAAACGCAGCAGTTACCGCCCGGGAGGCGCAAAATAGCACGTAATTAACGGACGCCCCAAAAACGCATTTTTCGGCCTTTCGGCAAGGCCGAATAAGCTGCGCGGCGCTCCAAAAACGAGCGCTCTGCCCCGGCTAGAGGTCGGCGATCCTTTACCTGACAGTTGCGAAGGGCGGCGGGCGGATAGGCGCAATTTTGCCCGCGGCGGGCGTGCGTAAAACGCAGCAGTTACCGCCCGGGAGGCGCAAAATAGCACGTAATTAACGGACGCCCCAGAAAACGGCATTTTTCGGCCGTTTTCGGCCGAAAGGCTGCGCGGCGCTCCAAAAACGAGCGCTCTGCCCGGCTAGAGGTCGGCGATCCTTTACCTGACGTTGCGAAGGGCGGCGGGCGGATAGGCGCAATTTTGCCCGCGGCGGGCGTGCGTAAAACGCAGTTACCGCCCGGGAGGCGCAAAAAGCACGTAATAACGGACGCCCCAGAAAACGCATTTTCGGCCGTTTTCGGCCGAAATCGTGCGCGGCGCTCCAAAAACGAGCGCTCTGCCCCGGCTAGAGGTCGGCGATCCTTTACCTGACTTGTTGCGAAGGGCGGCGGGCGGAGAGGCGCAATTTTGCCCGCGGCGGGCGTGCGTAAAACGCAGCAGTTACCGCCCGGGAGG
>CAAHFI011414099.1:0-13827 GCA_900893395.1 Euglena gracilis
GGTCGGATCGGGTGCTATGGGGTGCCTGCCCCTAGCACCCCCCCCCCGTGGGGTAGGCACCCGACTAAGCACAAGCCTGGTCCGGACTGTCAAGCAGTGACACCCTCCAAATATCGAACCTTGCGAAAGGTGCATGGCTGGGCTGCTGGGTATCTGAACACCCCCCCCTGGCTTGGCCAAAGTGAACTTGAGCCTGGCAGGGCAGAAAAATACTTGCAGCACAAGATCAGTCATACTTTCAACTTGAGGCACCTCTGGGGCAATTTTGTCAAAATGAGGGGGGAATCGTGGAATCCACCAACACTGGGGGGGCTGTGCCACGGCTGGACCTGACCTCGGCCGGGATGGGCAGAAATCGGACAATTGCCCCAAAAATGATCTACACATACAAAGCACAGCAAACCACAGCGTTGAAAAAAAAAAGAGCATTCGACGAACAAACGCCCCCCAAAACGCCCCCCACACCGCCTAAAATTGTACTCCATTGAGGTGAACCGACCCCCCCAGCACTTTTTTTGCAGAATTACAGAAATAATCGCAAATGGTGAGATACCTCTGGAGATCAAAGGGATCTTTCTTCCAAGGGATTTCTTGGGGACAGAAATGGAAGCAAAACGGGGGGGGGTGATGGGGGAGCAGATGTTCAGCAGCGGCAGTCGCAAGAGAAGCAGCAGTCGCCGTCGTGAGACAGGTCATACACTCCATCACATGTTTTTGGTTGCTTTTCCTTGGCTGCTCTTCCACGTTGCCAGATGCCAAACTGCCTCGACCTAAAATTTGCTGATTCCTACTGTCCTCTCCAACATCAGACACCTACGGAAACTACAATACCAGCATTTCGCAATACCAGGTCCGTCCTCAGCTAACAACGAATTATACAACATGTATAATTCTACTGGTTTTCGAATTGTACCACCGAACGTCCTCCTTTTCAAATTACCTTCAAATTACCTTCAAATTGCATTCAAATAACGGAGTGGCCACTGCCGCGGGATTGAAACCAGGTTCAGGTCTCAACAAGGATGATCTTGCAGCCGGTAGAGGTTTCGAAGTTCCTCCTGTTCCCAAGGGTCAACCCACTTGCCGATTCTGCCATGCCGTGTCGGTGAGCCGCAAATGTGAACAGAGTGTTCCCCACACTTGGTGATCTGGATAGATTGGAAGGTGTTGAATGACGCGGACGCTCATGCAAACGCCTCTGGCCAGCCCGTTTGGGAACAGGCCTCATTGCTCGTGCAGGACCCACAGAACCTTGTGCGGGGTGGTCAAGTGGCTGGCGCAGGTGGAGCTCGGGGATTCTTCAGGCGGTCCCAAAAGGTTGGTTATCATCAATTGCATAAAATGTATGCTGGGATCCAGCAATGCAGAGCTTCACATTATATTTTTTTTGCTTTTCCATCAGCCACCCACCCCTGCCTATTCCCCACAATTGACAACTGATGATGATTCCAACACCGGGTTATTTAAAATAAATCTCGTTGATTTAATAACACACTCAAGTTTGATTCTTCAAAAAAGATGATATTGTGACGGTAGCCAAATTTATTTTGTTCTTTTGAATGACAGTTCTTGTTCTTGGTTTTTGAATGACGGATAATACACCTCAAGTTTTACCACATATTTACGAATAAAGTGATAATCAAACTCAATATTGCATGTTAAACGGGAATTATGCCGAGTGTCAGCCACCGCAAACACAGTGGCAGTGATCTGTGAGATGTCAGATGGTATTCTTCTGTTGCCGAAGAGATGGTTCCCCAAACAGGGTGATGTGCTGTCCGAAGTAGGAAGGGTTGGATAGGGCACCGTATGTCATATATTATATCTGTTACTATTATATAGTGTATGGCTGTCGCAGTGATGAGAGCCTCACTGGGTAGCTTGCGACGTCACACATGTCACACATGTCACACAGCGTCGGCTGCAACAGACGGAGATGCAGGTGGCCAGGATGCGGTCAAGCCCCAGCCCACTTGGCGTCCAGGCTGTGCAATTGCTTGGAAGGTGGGGCATAACAGCCGCCACTGAGAACGTCGGTGTTTTCATAGAACCAGGGTCTTCCTGCGTGTGGGGCACTTTGCAGATGGAAAGTTGTTCCCGCAAAATCAACATTTTTCTCTGGACAAAATTTCTAAACACAGGATTTTGTTTCAGAATGGAACGACGAGGGGCACCCCGTGAAATCAAAACCGTGAAGTTAAACCCGTGAAATTAAAACCGTGAAGTTAAAACTGTGAACTTAAAACCGGGAAGTTGAAGCCGGAAATTAAAATCGGGAAATTGAAACCGGGAAATCAAAATTGTGAAATAAAAACCGTGAAATTGAAACCGTGCTGGAAAGACGGACAAAATATGGCTGTAAGTGATTTTCAGGGCACCGTAAATGTATTTTCATTGGACATTTGCATTGTAATCAATCCGCAGTCTGTGAAGTGTTGGCCAACCGGCTGCAGGAGTTTCAGCCGGTTCCAAAATCTCAATCATGACCAAAATGCAAGAAATTTGTGCTTTTCGTGCCCTGTTTTCCAAAAAAAATAATACCAAAAATGGAACAAAATTGAGCACTCTAAGGACGGAAAAGTTCCTCCACCCGTCTCTTTCCTAGCTCACTCCCAGTCATTCCCGTATTTTGGGAATTTGGAGGTGCTCAGCCAGAGGGCTTTTTTGGACTTGACGAGCCCCCTTCATGCCATCTCATCCACTCACATGTGTTATAACTCCAGTTGTTGTATCCACCGGCGTCGTGAGTGCCGTCTGATGTATCTCAAGCATGTCGGCCGTTTCTTCGGTAAGCACCAGGGTGCTGCGCAGCCGGTGTCCATCAGCATCGTCATTGAGGCTTCCTTGCAAGCACTTTGAACACAAACATCCAAGTTAACTGCACCAGGCGGAGAGGCAAGGATGAAAGGGGAAAGGCATGCCCACTTTTACTTGTAGTTGTTATTGTTTCCTGGAATTGATGCATGGGTAAATGGGCTGTGTTTGGTGCCTGTTTGTATCCATGAGTGAAACATGGTTTTGGGGGGTTTGACTGGGCTGTCCGGGCTGGGCTGGGCTGGCCTAGGCTGCGTTTTGGGGGTGTTGGACTGGGCTGGGCTGGTCTGGACTGGGCTGGGTGTGGAGGGAGGGTTTTCCACCATGGGGGGGGGTGCACCGGAATTTTCTTTTTTAAAAAAAGCATGCTGTAACTTTACGAACCGCACCACACTGCTGTCCACTTGGCAGGGGGAAAAAAACGGACCAAACCTGCGCTGCACCCACTCTGGGGGTGAGGCCATCAGGTCCAAGAGTTCAGGAGTGATGCCAAAAACAATACCAGTGAAATGATAAAGTCGTGGCCGCATCATGTGCAGCTTGTTTCGCAGCCATCCAGTGGACTTGAAAGCACACCCTTGCACGTGAATGGTACTAGTATGCGGACACCTCTTCACAGTCCCAGGGATGTCCACCAAACCATGAGTGGATGACGCAGTTCAGTTGCATTGTGTTTGTGTATCCTGATGGATTTCCTCAGTCTTTTGTGATTGTCATCGATTCTGCCAGTGTATTATGCATGGTGGTTCCACCCCAAAGTTTAGTATGATGGCAATGAAAATCTTCCCAATGTGTGCTTTTAAACAGAAGATTGTTAATCAGAATTAGCATTTTTTTTTCATTAATTATATTAGATTCTTCAGGCGGTCCCAAAAGGTTGATTATCATCAATTGCATAAAATTTATGCTGGGATCCAGCAATGCAGAGCTTCACGTTAAATTTTTTTTGCCTTTCCATCAGCCACCCACCCCTGCCTATTCCCCACAATTGGCAACTGAAGATGATTCCCACACCGGGTTATTTGAAATAAATCTCGTTGATTAATTACCACACTCAAGTTTGATTCTTCAAAAAAAGATGATATTGTGACGGTAGCCAAATTTAATTTGTTCTTTTGAATGACAGTTCTTGTGGATGTACAAATGACGGAGAATACACCTCAAGTTTCACCACATATGTACAAGTAAAATGATAATCAAACTCAAATATTGTATGATAAACGGGAATTATGCAAAACAGAAGCTAATGAATCTTTAAAATACCAGTGTTGTAGATGCATATGGTAGAGGATTATATGTTGCTGAGAAAGGTTGTAGTCATATCTCAAGCAAGCTTCAACAGTCAGCTCCGAGAATTTTTGAATTATCTCTGCACACGTCATCGCACATCATCATATCTTCATATCATGTGGTTTTGATTGCAATTGAAAGACAAAGAAAATATTGTTGCAAATGAAATGGCATGTCCACTATCTCCCATAGACGGTTGGTGCTGCCAGCGATCTCTTCACGGTACACAGGGGTGTCGTTGGGCAAGGGGGGGGGAAGTGAGCAGGGAGCCAGGAATCTCCCAGCCACCAGTCACACGTGCGGTGGAGCTCGGAGCGAGACACAGTGCAATATGATAGCCACCGCAAGCACAATGGCAGTGATCCGTGGGATGTCAGATGGTATTCTTCTGTTGCCAAAGAGATGGTTCCCCAAACAGGGTGATGTGCTGTCCGAGGTAGGAAGGGTTGGATAGGGCAGCGTATGTCACATCAGAGTGTGGGGCCAAACCTGCGCTGCATGCACCCACTCCGGAGGTGAGGCCATCAGGTCCAAGAGCAGAATAGCCTTCAGGAATGATGCCAAAAAACAATACCCGTAAAATGATTAAGTTGTGACAACCGGAACACATGGGGAAAAAACCAAATGCATAAATGCCTGAAGCTTGGAAATGGGTGACTTGGTTTTCTGGTAGGACAGCCTAACCCCCCCCCCGTCCTTGTGAAGATGAGTCCCCAAAATCCGAAATGAACAGGGACGTCTCCACCCCCCCCATAGTGTTTGTTTGCGCCTAACCCAACCGACAGAGGGGAACTGTCCTCAGGGGCGAACTGTGGTCAGGGGCGAGTCTGCAGTTGCATTTGTCGCGCGGTCGGCCTTGCGCCTTGCCATTTGTTGCGTTGCCTTTGCCGTGCTTGTCGGCATTCTTGGTTCGTTGGTGGGTTCTTGCTCTGAGGCCATAAGGAAACAGCTACAGGGACAGCCTTTCGACATGCCTTTCGCGTGGCGGCAGGCCGTGCCGATGGTTTTGCGGAGCGCGTTGGTGGTTGCGGGATTGGCTGCCGTGGGATTGGCTGCAAGGGCACGGGGAAACCAAAATTTCCCCGAGCCACCAAAGTATCCCAAATGGCTACCAAACAATTCTCAAATGGCCACCAATCATTTTTTCACGGGGCGACCAAAGCTTTCCCAAGTGCCACCAGTTTATACATCGACCCACAGAGGATTTCAAAGTGCAGTTATTTCTATGTTTAAAAAGGAAAATGAAGGACCTTTCGAATCACCAAAGTTTCTCTGAAAAAGCACACCAAAGTTTCTACCAAAGGCCAAAGTTATTCCAAAGGGTCAATTACAGTTCAGCAAATAGCAACCAAAGGTTCTTCAAAATTTCCCCCAAATCTTCACAGAAAGGCACCACATAACCTCAATTGGCCACCAATGTTTTTTTTTCACAGGGCTTGACAAAAATCTTCCAGGTCCGATATTGTTAGACACCGAAGATTATTATTTGTCAATAAAGTTTTCTTGAGCTGCCATCGTTTCCCCCGAGCCACCAAGGTTTCGTAAACGGTGTCCAACGGTTCCCAATGTTGACCAACGTTTCCCCGACGGCCACCAAAGTTTCCACCCACTGTTAAATGGATCGTATTTGGATTCTCTTGCAAACTCGGTGCCATGCCAATTTTTCTTTTCGAATCGTTTGCGGCATTCTTCATTGCAAAAAAAAAGTATCGCTTTTCGGAGTAAAAAGAACCTCAATGTTTTCCATAGATCTCCTCCCAACAAATGCAGCATCCGATGATGTTATCCAATTATTATACCAACGATTATTTTTCGAACTCTTGTGTCATGTAAGTATGTATCACCACATACAATCCTATTTTCATAATTTATTCCATTTTCCATATTTATTACCATTTTTTTGGCGAAACATACCAAATTTCTTGCTAACCCGTTGTGCAGCAGTAACGAAAACATACCATTTCTGCTAGAAAACAAACGTGCACCGCGCTCGGAGAGGATCAGCTTATGGCACCAGGGCATTGCGCACCTTCAGCACGCAGGGAAGTAACCAGAGCCAGCATGCTGCCCTCTCCATGGATGTGCTTCATGTGCTGCATGTGCTTCTGTGTGTGTGTGTGTGTGTGTGTGTGTGTGTGTGTGCGAGAGTGTTCTATATTCTGAGAGACTCCTGGAAAGGCCACTGCGGATACACAAAGGCTCAGGCTAAGGTCACCCCTGAAGTTGAACCTTGCACCGCTCTTCTTCTGGAGGATGGCGTGGGATGTCTCCTCAAGCCCTGCCAGCGCCCGCAACTTCTGCAGCAGCTCAGCCGTCGACACCGCTCCAGAGTTCTTCATCTTGACCTCTGCTTCCCACCATCGGGGAACTTCCGGACAGTCACGACAGATGCCATGGGAAAGGGGAGGGTCCGGCAAAAGGTTATTGGAAGAGAGAGAAATCAATGACTGTGTTTTCAAAGAAAGGCATTGCTTACCAAAATATGTTCAGAATTGTCCCCAAGGCCACCAACTTTTTCAATATTGTTCCAATGTCTAATGAATATTCCAAATTGATGTCCTCTGATGTTTCTGGCTGAAAAAGAATTTTTATGACATTCACCAAAGTTTATAACATGTTTAGAATTGTCCCAATGGTGGCCACCAACGTTTTCAATATGACCAGCAGCGCAAAGCAACCCAACTGGTAACCAGAATTTGCCCACCAAAGTCTCCTGTAAGCTTTATGTATTGATGCAAAGGTCTCCAATGTAAGCACCAATTTTTTCCATGCGGCCACCGAAGTGTTTTCTAGAAAATACCAAATTATGCGTCTTCTGAACGGCCAGCAAAGTTTTTGAATATCCACCAAAGTTTCTAATATGTTCAGAATTGCCCCCAAGGTAGCCACCAACGTCTACGCAAGGTTTCATTGTTGCAAGAAAGCAAGTAGTTTTACCCTGCTTTAAATTTGCTGTCTCGGAAACAACCGTAATTTCTGGCAAAGGTAAAATGTGTCTAATCTGGGAGTATTGAAAAAAACGATCCAATTCTTTGTTGCATTGCTTACATGGGTTTTTTGTTGTAAGATTTCCAAAAAGTCTGCTGGCGATGCTTCCAAATTTATTTAATAGACAACGGAATTCAAATCTTCAATAAATGTTGGTAGACCCCTGGCACACAATAAAATAGACAGTTGCATGGGATCGTGTGGCACTTGAGCAGGGAAGGTTTCAGCTGGGAAGGGATATTGTTTTTCAGGTGGAAGGATTTGGTTCTTCTGCTTCAACTCGTGCTCTGTCTGATCGTTTTTTCCGGTTCGGGTTTCCTGGGCACATTAAAAACAATAATATTCCCCAATTTCATCCGCATATGTAGAAATATTCTACAAAGCAATGTATGTTTTTTGAAACAGGCCGAATGGTCTGTGTCACCAGTCCAGCCAACACCAGGCACCGGACACCTACTGCCCCTGGCATGGATCAGCAGGGTCGTTACCACGTTTATCTGAGTTGCCAAAAGCCGTCCCTCATTGAGGTAGATTGCACGCCATTTGGTCATTTTCAGTTACTTGCAAAAACGTCCAGCCTGTCGAAGAGAAAGACCCCCCAATTCAACGTCCTTGCCCACTCATGTAATACGGGGTCATCACATTTAAGTGCACCTGCCAGAACTGCCCACGCCCCAGTGCCAGGGAACTGGTGTCCGGCCAGCGGAGAATTTGCCCGTGTTCGCTTGACGGCCAGGCAGGAGGGGGACTGGGAGGGGGAGGGGGCAGCTGGAAACCGCCCCCCGGGCGATTGGGGCCAGAAACCTGGGGAAAAGGGGGCTGAGAGCCAGAAACCTTGCCAGGGCAAGGGGGGGGGGCAACTGTGAGAGGGAAGTGTTGTCTCCATGGCCCACATCACAGTGCCGAATGCGACGCGTTTTTTTGCGCACGCTCCGCCAATGCACTGGCACAGCGCGCCTGCTCCACTAACTCACATTTTGTGAAGTCCACATTCTGCCAAATGGAGATTTCTTCGAGGTTGCTATGCAGCCGAACTGCCTCCAAGCCCAGCAGCCAATGGTCTCCTGCACAGCTTCTCATCTTGTCTCATGTCTGGCACCATGTCTGGGAACACGGCTGCCTCGACATTACAGAGGCATTTAACACACATTTGTGACGACAATCACACCCACAAAAGGGGTTTTGCAAGCAACCCAGGAAAATGTGCTTTAAAATATAATTTAAAAGTATCAGTGTAATGTAATATATTGCTCATATGAGACGCAATCATATCAAATACGTTGTATGAGTTTACAACTGGTTTCCTGTCAGGTCTCCCTAATTTAGAATTTAGGGAGCACTGTGGGACAAATTTCCGGTATTTCTTTCAGCAGTGACAATAATGGAAGTGACCCGATGGTGGCAGAGGCCTTGTGGACGTTGGCGTCGATGTGTTTTGACACAGGGGTGAAGGGAGTGCATTTAGTGCTTGTGGCAATGGGAGAAAAGTGATGCTGCTGCCGCGCCGTTAGGTGCTCATTGTGCGATGGTTCGCTAATTCTTCATCCCATCAGGTTGTTCTGTCTTTATTTAGGCGATGGATCTGCACCTTTGGAGGACTATGCTTGACAAGGACATTGCAAAAAAAATGTAATAACGGGGCACGGTTATTAGCAGTGGTGTGCTTCATGACGCAGTCAGTTACAATGTATATGTATGCAGACTTTGATTTACAGAAGAACCAGAAAAAAGTGTGGAATGTTCTCGCGTGCATGATGCGGGCGGGGATGTTTTGGTTGAGCAGAAAATGTGACTCCCTGAGAGCCATATGATTCGGATTGTGTTTACTCGCAGACTTTCATTGCTGTGTCGAACCTGATTTGTGCGTTACGGTCGACTCTTTCAAGTCGATGCAAAGTAATTTTTTTTTGAGAGCCAGTCAAATAAAGAAGCAGGGATGGGCAGCATTTCAAGATGAAGGAGATAATGAAACACGATGAAGGCGAGTTTGAAAAAGGGAATGCATATTTTCGGTTGCCCGCAGATCCGCGCCTGAATGACGTAGACACTTGTCGTGGCATTCAAAGCAGTCTGGGTCCGAGGTTTATTCAGGGTGTGTGATTTGCCCAGGCTGACACAAAGAGCCCCTCAAAACACATTGTTGGGTCCAGGTTGCCAGCAAGATATATCCTATATTGCCTCCAAGACAAAATACTACCAATGGTCCGGCGCTCTTTCACCAAATTTCTTGTCTGCTTAGCGGATCTGATGTGAAAAATGATGTTGTCTCCTGATGTCCTGAATTTGAACCTGATGGGCATTTCGATGCCAAGTTCTCGGACCACCGCGTCACGACTCACGTCCGTTGCAGAAATTCAGCTGTGTGCAGACAGTTGCGATAGAGTATCCATCCTTCAATCGAACCTTGAATCGTTGTTGTCTGAGCAAGGAGTTGGTCAGTTTCTTGTATTTACGCTCCACCAGTTTTCTGTGAATCATTGCCACGCTTCGTGCAGTTTGGTGTGATATTCTGAACATTATTCTCATTGTTACACTTTATTTTTAATACTGATCTGCAATAGGAACATTACTTGTTATTATTAGTATGTATTATTTGTTATTGTTATTGTTGTTGTCATTGTTTTCAAAGTTGGTGTAGCCGTCAAGTATGACTCTGCCAGGTTGCAGCAAGATATATCCTATATTGCCTCCAAGACAAAATATTACCAATGGGCTGGCTCTCTTTCATCAATTTTCTTGTCTGCTTTGCGGATCTGATCTGAAAAACGATGTTGTCTCCTGACATCCTGAACTTGGACCTGATGGGCATTTTGGTGCCAAATTCTCGGACCACCGCGTCACGACTCATGTCCGTCGCAGAATTTCAGCTGTGTGCAGACAATTGAGATAGAGTATCCATCCTTCAATCGAGCCTTGAATCGTTGGTGTCTGAGCAAGGAGTTGGTCGGTTTCTTGTATTTGCGCTCCACCAGCTTTCTGTGAATCATTGCCACTCTTCGCTTCGTGCAGTTTGGTGTGATATTCTGAACATTATTCTCACTGTTACACTTCATTTTTAATACTAATATGCAATAGGAACATCAATTGTTATTATTAGTATGTATTATTTGTTATTGTTATTGTTGTTGTCATTGTTTTTAAAGTTGGTGTAGCCGTCAAGTATGACTCTGCAAGGACTCTGCAAAAACGTCCAGCCTGTCGAAGAGAAAGATCCCCCAAATCAACGTCTTTGCCTACTCATCTAATACAGGGTCATCACATTTAAGTGCACCTGCCAGAACTGCCCACGCCCCAGTGCCAGGGAATTGGTGTCCTGCCAGCGGAGAGTTTGCCCGTGTTCGCTTGACGGCCAGGGCAAAAGGGGGACCGGGAGGAGGAGGGGGCAGCTGGAAACGCCCCCCTGGGCGACAACCTCCGTGTTAGGGAGTGAAATTTTTGTTTGCATATTTTCTTCAGCAGTGATAATAATGGAAGTGACCTGATGGCGGCAGAGGCCTTGTGGACGTTGGCGTCGATGTGTTTTGACACAGGGGTGAAGGGAGTGCGTTAGTGTTCGAGGCAATGGGAGTAAAGTGATGCTGGGCAGCGAGTTCAGCTGCTTGTGGGTGCCGCGCCATTAGGCGCTCATTGTGCGATGGTTCGCTAATTCTTCCTCCCACCAGGTTGCTTTTTTTTAGGCGATGCTGCGCCTTTGGAGGACTACGCTTGACAAGGACGTTGCAAAACAATGAAATAATGGGGCACGGTTACTGGCAGTGTTGTGCTTCATGATGCAATCAGTTACAATGTATATGTATACATATTTTGATTTACAGAAAAACCAGAAAAAAGTGTGGAATTTTTTCGCCTGCATGATGCGGGCGGGGATGTTTTGGTTGAGCAGGAAATGTGACTCCTTGATAGCTATATGATTCAGATCGTGTTTACTCGCAGACGTTCATTGCTGTGTTGAACCTAATTTGCTGTGTTGAACCTAATTTGTGCATTACGGTCGACTCTTTCAAGTCGATGCAAAGTAATTGTTGTTTTTTTGAGAGCCAGTCAACTAAAGAAGCAGGGATGGGCAGCATTTCAAGATGAAGGAGATAATGAAACAGGATGAAAAAGGGAAAAAAGGGAATGCACATTTAATTTGGTGAGATTTCAAACGTTGGGATGGGCGAAGGGATGAGCTCGCTAACCTGCACGTCTGCAGCATGGAGAGCAGCACCTCCTCCTGCGGCTGACCGGGCTCCACGAGACCTTCGGCGTGCACCGGCGCTTGTGATGGCTCCCTGCTGCTTGCAGTGACAGCGTAATCAGGCGGATATAATCCCATAAAATTGCTGATGCTGAATAATGATGGAATAATAATAAGAACATCAAAGTAATACAAACTGGGAGAAAAGCGCTTATTTGGTGCCATCGAGAGGGAACCAAGTGTATGCAAAGTTATGGAACCCTTTTTAGAAGATGGTTCTCGGTTTCGTAGAATTTGGCGAAGGCGGATTTCAAACATTGGAGGGGTGCTCGTTTTAATCCCGGAGGTTATCCAACGCTTCAGCATAACATGATTCGGTGAAACGTCTCGTAATTTTGGTGAAACAAAATATGAAATGTGGGCGGGGAAATTGATTGCGACTGAGCCAGTGCGATAAATGTGGTAGTCCTTTGTTAATTTGGCGAGAACTGGTTTCAAACGTTAGGAATGGCGAAGGGATGAGCTCGCTAACCTGCACGTCTACGGTATGGAGAGTGGCATCTCCGCGGCGGCTGTCGACCGTCTCTGAACCACCGAATGGTATTCTCCAGAGGTCGCGGCGGGACAAGTCGTCATAGCATCAGCCAGAAATATGCACAGTGGACATGCTTAGCAGCAGCGGAGAACCTGCAAGAAAATATAATAAGATTAAAATGGGGTGACACCTCGTCAAAATTGATGACAGCAAAATTTGATGAGGCGCCCATAGATATCTCTGGTTTATGGCAGAAACGAAATAAACCAACTTATGCCACGCCTCGTTGAACAATACAAAACTGGTGAATAATAATAATTTGGTGACACAAATATAGTCAGATTTACAACGAGGTGAAAATTGGTGAAAGGTAAAAAAGTGGGTGAAATAGAAAAATAATTCTTCCCTAAAACAATGACTATGCGTGGCATATATGGAATGTAAGGAATACTTGAAAATTGGTGAGAGCATAATTTGGTGAGGCACCCATTGATATCTCTGGTTTATGGCAGAAATGAAATAAATCAACTTATGTGTACGCCAAGAAAACTGCAAGAGGGATTTTGTGACCCTTTTATGGAACGGAAATACAACTGGAGGTTCTTTAGAATAATGGTGGATTCATTGAAGAAGCACGGAATAAAAACTGGATGTAATGAACTGCTGACTTTTGAAAGGCAATTGTGTGACTCGTCATCCAAACAGCGGACAAATAATTTGGTGAGTCTGGAGGAAAGCTGGGTGTTCCATGCTACATGTTGCAGGTTGTTTCCACTCCACTGCCCCCGGGGGCTTTCTTCAAAAAGGACCACAAAATGTTTTCTCGAAAGCACGGAAATTTGCGTTGCATGTAATCGTCAGCAACCATGTGAATTAGTAAACACAAACAGAGTTCTGCATTTGCCATTTTGAAAGCTCGGGTTCTGAGTGGAGTTCAACAGCACGGCGACGCCACGAGGTCAGCACGGTGGTCCCGAATGAAGTCTCAACGTCATTGCGGAACGGAACAATAGTGGCAATACGGAAGAAACGGAACGGAAGAAATTCCGAGTAGTGCCTCCGAAACACAGCAACATAAAGCAGCTCCGGGGGGATTATACCGGCAGGCCCGTCGCAGATGGATCACGTTGATGAGAACGTAACAGTGTAGAGAAACTTTTCATGAAATCAAATAACACCCTTTTTATAAAAAAAGAAATTGGTGGACATATTGAAGGACCAGGTAACCCCTGGGCGTAAAACGAGTAAACTGCTGACATCCAGAATATACCTGATGCAGTGTTGACTCAACTGAAAAGGAATCCAAGCGAACAGTTGTGGTGGAGCTCCTGGATTTGTGGTAAACAGAAAGTCCATGCTTTCCGCAAAAACGCTACGTTATAGAAATGCTACGCTAATATTAATTGACCTGTGGAAAAGTTTTGTGGCCAACTTCTGTATGTAGTGCAAAAAGGTGCACTATAGGATACATATAAACACATATTTGTGGTTGATTGAAGGTAAGCTAATAACTCGAAGCAGGTCTGGTCTCAGTTCCCGCGCGATTGTCTCCTCTTCGTACAGTTCTGCGGACGATTGGCAGCCGCAGTTCTCGCTGTGGTGCCTCCAGCGGCGGCCCTCCCATGTCGAGCCGCTGTAGGCGGGGACACCGCCAGGGACATGCCAGAAATCCTACAGGAGTCCGCACTGCCGAGGCCGAGGCCGTAGTAGCCTCGAACGTCATAGGCCGCAGCCGGCCACAGCCAGCCCTGAATTACCCCCTCCGGGTAAACCGAGGGAGTCTCGCGCTCCCGGTCTCCAGGGTTTTTTTTTAAGAGGTGCAGGTGAGAAGGCGAGTACCCAAACACCTACAACCACTGGTTTCACTCCACCAGGGGAAGCGGGTGGGGTTTTCCGGGTCCACAACTTGCTAAAACCAACACATTTGTCAAGATATTCGGCCCCTCATATACATATGGAGCCGGACCCGAACCCCATTCATCCGCGGGGGGGGGGGGTGAACCAAGGTGCCCACCCACCG
>CAAHFI011414698.1:0-10100 GCA_900893395.1 Euglena gracilis
GTGTTGTGTGTTCCATCTTTTGTGAAGAATAGAAACTTTTTTCTGGGACTCACTCCATTTTTTCGACCACTCTAACACATTTTGCACCCCCCCACTCAAGGGAGTCAAGAGAGATTGCCCTGGGCAATCTTTTGAGGAGGGGAGTGTGAGTTAGTCGGGTCCTTAGCGCACCAAATTAGGCATTACGCAAACAGATTCCCAGATCAGGGATCTGAATTTTCTCCCAGTGATTCCTTGTTCATTTTTGCAGTGGCAAGCGAAACGTCCTGTTTGATGGGCTGTGTACTGTGATCTGGACCTGGAACTTACACAGGAATTCCAAAGGTTTGATTTTGTGTCATGCTGGGAAATGGGCAGGGTGGTCATTGCAAAACTGGAAGGATTCAACGCAGCCTGGCCCAGGGGGTTGCGCAATGAATTACCCAGAAAGAAGTAGACATCAGAAACACAAGGAAACCAACAGCTCCAGGCGGCTAACTGAAGTAGCCTTGGTGGCCCCCGCCTCTAGCAAGACGACTTTGAAGGTGTCCAAATCAACCGTCCAAGCGCTGAATCTCCTGGTCCAGAACCACTGAGGCAGCGGCCTGAGCCCACGCCTCCTTCCACAACCTCTGGGTGGAGGGGCCCTCCCCTTCGGGCTCTGTTCCGGCACCCACCCATCCCTGGGCCGTCTGGTTCTCGTCCTCCATCTCTTCCCCTGCTGGCCGCTGGGTGGCTGCGTCCGGGGCATGGCCTTTGGGCCCGTCATGCCCGAGAGCGGCATGCACCAGCGAGCAATGGTCGGGTCCGGCAGCGAAATGCCCAAACCTAACACGGCTCACCGGCGCATGGGCCGGCCTGGCATCCCCAGGGTTTTGCCAGGGCACCCCTTACAGTAAGAGGGGCTGGTCGTGGCTTGCAAATTCTTCTTCGTCCTCTTCTTCTGCTGTTTCTTACTCTTTGATCTTTTACCGCACGGTAAATTGCCACATGACCTGCCTGGTCATGTCATTGACAAAACCCGGCATGACGAGGCTGGGCATGAGTGACAGCAGCCCAAGGCTGCTGGGCAATGCCATTCGGACCCAAATGGTTCTGGTTGCTGAGGGTCTGGCTGGGCTGGCCCAGCAATTGTCAGGAGCTGCTGGGGCTGTCATGTCTGTGGCTTGCTTCGTCGTCATCCTCCTCCTCAGATTCGTAATCTGGGAGGGGCTCCCCAAGCTCACACAGTGTGAGCCCAGAGGGTTCAAACCCTCCCCTGCGACCGTGTAATGATTGCCTCTCCTGAGGTCCCTGTAAAGGGACCCCTGGTCGCGCAACCTGCGTACGTACGATCGTTTCAATTTGAGCCCATCGGGCCCACTTAGTGGAGATATTCCCTTGGTGGAAAAGTGGGGTAGGTGTGGGTGTTGCTGTAGGTGAACCTGCAGAATTGGAAAATGACACGCCTTGACCTCGTGAATTTGGAGTGGCTTTTCAACAAAATTTGATACCGTTTTGAAATAATCAATTGACTTGAATTGCCTTTGAATTGACTTGCAAGAAAACAATTGGTGAATAAAAATGAACAGAGTGTGAACAGGGCCCTGCACAGGTAAAAGTACAATTGGGGGGGGGTGGCTACACCTGGGAGGGCTACTTGGTATACACTGTGCAATTCTTAATGAACTGCGCCATTCCAGGCGCACACCAAGGAGGTGCGCATGCTTGCGCAAAGCCCGGAGGGGCTTGCACATCCCCTTGGGAGTTGCATGTTGGCCCTCTCAACCTTAACCCTCCTTTACCTCCCTTGCCTGGGTCAAAATGGGCTGTGGGGCGCCCTTGGGGGCCAGGGTGGCTTCAAAAGGCCCTTGGGGGCCTTGCAGCCCCCTCGCGTCCCATTGTGGCTCCTTTGGGCCTGCTTGGGACCCCTTCTTGTGGTAGGCACCCTCGGACTGCGCACAGTTCAAAACGCTTGCAAGGTTTTATTGTTTCCACCAAGCATTTTGTCATAATAGGTGCGAAATTCCGGTGACTAGTGGTGTTCAAGCCCCTATTGTGGAATTCCAAACCCGTTGGACCTTTTTGTCCGCAACGTTAGCAGAATTTCGGTCACTACCAAATGTCCCGCGTGTTCGGATATCCGAGTCAGGAATTTGGTTTGAAAGTGCCGGTACGTGCTCCTGCTAACCGACAAAGGTGGCAATAATACTGTCAATTTACGTTTGCAGTCGTTGGTGCGCAAAATCCAACCGTTGTCCGCAATCCGCAATTTTGGCGTTCAGGGAGGTTAATATATCTTGATTTGTGACACAATGGCAGTGATTCCGCTCCAAGCTTGAGATTCCTTCTTCCAATGGCTGAATTTGTGTGCGGGGAACAAAATCTTTGTGCACTTTTGCTTGAAATTGCTTCAAATGCTCGATCCTTTGAGCACAAATGCAACATCCTTTGCTGCGCTTCTTGGAAAGACGTGGTGAGGGTGACAAAATGCTAAACCGCGACAAAGGTACCGATTTCCGGCATTTTGTGGGTGGCATTTTGCGTATGTAACTGTTGCTGCAATTGAAGCAGATGTGTTGAACAAGGTTCCTCTTTCGCAAATCTATGGCTCATACCATGCAGAAACTTGGAAACATTCCGCGTTTCGCTTCATGTAGTGTTTCACTGATTTGTTAGAAATTTTTGTGGAGTTTGATGCGAAAAATACTGTCAACAGTTTCTCGAATATGCTGAAGGTCTTTCCCCGGATTTTAAAAACTTTGTTGGCAATATTTGCCGATCTCCTGCAAAAAAAAAGGACAAAATTCCAGTTTGGTGTTGACAACCCTTTGATAGTCCTCATCAAACTGCAACGCTTTGTTGAGCACGGTTGCACATTCGGCCACGCATTGGTGGACATGCAGAATATGTTTATTCAACGGGTGATCCGCTGGAAGTTGATCGAGGATTTGGTAAACATCACCGGCGGTGAGGTTATCCCTCAAATAGTCACCATAATCCTCCATTCCGGGAATGGCACCAGAGATTTACGGCACCACCAGACGCATACCTGGATTACATGGCATGTCAGGGAAAAGCGAAATTTGCGCGGGAATTCCTGGCAATGCGCGAAGTGATGTGGGGGTGACAATTGAGGGGCGTTGTCTGAAAAAAACACACAGAGGAAGGAATTTTACCTCCGACATCCCAAACAATCAATGACAATGATGATGATAAAACCTCATCGCCCCCTTGCAACAACAAAGGCGTTTCGCCTTGTGACAATGATAATTGGTAAAATGCGTCTTCTTGTTGCTTGATGGGTCGGAAGTGGAAGTAATTTTCAAATTGACGATTGGGTGTTGTGCCTTGCGAGATTTTTTAGAGGGCAAAAACCCAAAAAAAACCTCACAAAGATAAGAAGTAAAACAGCCACCAGAAAGCTTGAATCCGTTTTTACCGAACAGAGCCTCCTGAGACCCGTATCAGTGCTTAACGTTTGGTTAGAGGCCAGGAACAGTATTTACACCGTGTTTCACGGCTCAGTACGATCATCACCACCAGTCAAACACAGAGTTTCTCTGTATTTCTTTGTGAACTGTCCCGGTGGGATCGTTGTCTAAATTTGCTACCAAGTGTTCGTCCAAAGCTTCCCTTTTGCCTCTTTTCGCCCTGTAAAAGCATTTTTTTGCTTTCTCCTGATGCGCACCTACTTAGGCGAGGAAATATCCTTGGAGTAACAAAACCCTTTGTCCCAATTCCCATATGCTAAGGAAAAGTATAAAGCAAGTCGCTGTGAAAGTGTTTTCCTTCACAGTCGTCTTCAGTTTTTTCAGAAAATGTTCCTCTTTCTTGAAATAAGACAAAATGACAAGAATAGAATACCCCCCGTGAGGAAAAGAGATCACGCGAGCACGTGTGATACGTGTCGCGACATCCCATGGGATCAGCCACGATCGTCAGGCTGTGCTCATACACAGCCGGTAACAGATACAAACTCTGCAGGTTTCCTACAGAGCCGGGATCGTGCCTGGTACACATCCATCTCCCCATGCTTTGGCCAAGATGTGTGCAGGCGACTGGCCGCCTTTGGGGGAGACGCCACTGATGTCTGGGCCTTGGATGTCCCAACGTGTGGTCTTTTGGGGCCCCGTGCCCCGTCCTTTGCACATTAATGGCTGGGGCTGACTTCTGCCTTTTGGGTCTTCTGTTCCCAGTTCTGAAAGTTCAAGTTGGTTATCAGTGCATTCAAGTATTTGTGGTCTGAAGCAGGAGTTGTTGCTGCTGGTGTGCCTAAGAAGCTTCGCAAGTTCACTTGTGTCGAAGACGTCAACCTGTCGATCTGACCACGACCTGCGCTTTCGTGGAGCAATTTTGCTGCTTTGGGAAAGACCTACAGGTGTTTTACACCAGATTTGCGGCCAGAGACCCCCCCAAGGACCCACCCCACACCAGCCCCAAAAGGTACAAAGTCTTTATAACAAAGGAAAATGAACCATTTTTGACAAAGGCCGCACGAGGAACTGAAAACCCACTGGGCATGGTAGCTGATCCTACGCGGGAACAGGGAAACCCCATGGACCCGGAACAAGCAGCACAACAAAGCGGATTATCCCGTACAAAACCCGTTTATTGGCTGCTAATCATTCTTTCCGAAGGAACCCATTTCACTTCCAGATTTAATTTTTTCCATCCTCCATTTGAAAAATGGCAGTAGAAGGCTGTTGAAAGGGTCTTTTCTGACACCCCCTTTTGTCAGGCAATATTAAATTACCTGATTGTCCACTGAAAAGGTCACCGTTTCCCCTGGAAGAAAAAAGGAATCCTGGGTTACATTTACCTGTACGACATTTTCATGGCTTCCCCCACCCAAAATACATTGCTAAAACGCTTGACAAAGGTTTTCAGAGACCTAATCGATTCAGGGTTCAAAATAAATGTCAGAAGTAAACCTTGCAGCCCACACAGGTTGTAAACCACCTAGGCTTCTAGTTAAATTTCCAAGAGGGAAATTTGTAATTTCCCACCAAAAGTGAAAACAATAATAAACAAAACTGAGCTTGGAAAATAACTTGAAAAAGATTTCATGTCGAAAAGGCAGTTAGCTGTCATTTTGGGCCAAATCAGGTGCAACCTCATGGCCATGCCCTTTTAAGGGATTTTACAGATTCCCTAACAACATTTCTGGTCACAAAGTCGGCAGCCACACGGGACTCAAAGATTTCTGGCAACAAAATTAGGCCAAGACAGCCTGCCTGGAACTCCCAGGTCCCCCCCCCACCTGATGCCTTAGAAAAGGCTTTAGGGCTGGGTTCACTGAAATGTGAAAATACGCGCGTTTTAAGCCGATTTTGGCCGCCCAGTGGCCTTTATTCAGAACTGGGAAACTATTTGCTCGTGACCAAATTTAAAGGTTTTCACGATAATACTTTGTGTTATTTCCCTGCAGTCGCTTATGAACCTCTATTTCGTTTGCCCCCTTTCTGGCTTCGATATCAGGACCTTGGGTCAACCCCCCAAGATTATCCGCACATCTCTGGGGCAGTGGGGTGTCCCCCCCACTTTTCCTCCGTGGAATTTGTTTCCCTGATCAATTGATTTCCTGGGATATGTGGTGGGGCTGTGGGGCATTTCACAACACTCATTCCCCATGGGGTATGATCTTTTCAAGAATGTAGTCGATGGGAGAGATGCATGCACTCAACCTCTCTCTCACAGACTCTCTGGTACTCCATCTAGTCATTCGGGTTGTCTGCTGACATACCACAGACGGGTCCTTCAGGGTGCCCCTCCTTGACTTCAACTTCCTGGGAAAAAAGAATTGGTCTGGGGGTTGACCCTCTTGTCCTACTTTTTCCTCTCTGGTGCATCTTCGTGTGGCTGCCGGAATTCATTAATGTAATCAGGTTGGCACCGTAGCTTCTGGGGGACATTTCTGGACCTCCCCTTTGAGCCCCATGGCCCTGTGAATTCTGGCCCTGAAGCCAATGGCCTGCATGGACTTGCACTTTTTTTCTTCAATGGCCGTGCAGAAGACAATGATGCGAATTATGACCTCCTTGGCCATGATCTCCCCTCCCTGAGGCTGAACTTTACGTTGGTCTCCATCTCCACTTGAAATCTGGGGTGGGGCTGCTGTGCCCCCCCCTCTTCCACTTGGGAGGGGCAGTTGTTTTAGAAACTTTGGGGGGATTCAGACCTTTTCTGCCACATCCTGAAGCAAACTTATTTTGTAGTTGGCCACCATGGCCCCAATTAATACAGATGAAATTGCCATGGTACTCTCGCCTGAAAATCCCCTCTACAAGGGCACGTTTACCAATTGCAGGGGGGAACAATTGCCACCCCCCAGATCGCCCCCGCGTTTGCAATATTTTCTCAGGAAAATATTGGACGGGAAACAAACACAAAACGAATTGAAGGTTTCCTGGTGAGAACTACCAGCCTAAGGCGTTATTAAAGCGTCTTTGAGTTTCTTTGGATTATTTTGGAGAAAATGGAGATGCCCCCCCTTGAAACCACCACAGGCCAAGTGGCTGACGCCTTGATCCATTATTTCAGTTTTCAAAGAACCAGGCCCGTAATGCATACAGTGCTATGCTTTTGAGCCCTGGGTTTGGAGGACTGAGATAACACACCATGTTAGCCCCTTGCAAAAGACTTTGCAACAAAAAATTGGAGAAATACGGTACATTTTGGGACGCCCTCCCAATCCTCCAAGGAATGGCCCAAGCTCCCCTCCCCGCTGATATTTGTACCTTGCGTACACAGTTCATTATTTTCACGAATACTCTGTTTATATCGATCTTGTGATTGGGAAATGGTGAAGCGTACAACCAGTGTGTTCGGTAACGCGCCCATCATCAAAATTATGCGTAAAGGCCAAAAGTTCCACAACTGAGAGAGAGAGTTGTGACAGTTCCCCAATGTCCACACATCAGCCCATTTCTTTTGATGATGTCCTATGTGGCTGCACAAGTTCATTCGTCAGACCTGGGGTTCCCCTCCTCATTTCAAGTAAACCCTCTTATAAACCTATAAGTGCCGACATAAATGCTTCAAAAACCAAAAATTATTTGGCCAAAAGAGGTAACCACCCAGACGTGCTGGAGTTGGTTTACTCAAAAAATTGAGCCTGTCTGCCCAGGAAGTTTGTGAAATTGGCCAGTGGAGGAGTGTGGAAACTTTTACCGCCTATTATCAACGACTTGGGGCCAAAGGTGCCCTGAAAATGCCCGGGGCCCCAATTTTAGTGCACAATCAGGCCTCACAACGTCTAATTGCGGAGCCATAGGTGTCTGGTACTCCCTCGAGGCAAAACGACAAGGGAGGGAGGGTCATCGAGGACGAAGCACAAAGACATTGAAGGCCCGACCCCCAGAAACATAAAAAAATTGTCTTCAAGAGCACTCGGTCAGCAGGAAGTGGAGGACAGGGTGGCAGAGGGGGTGGGACCTCCTAAGAAGCAAGAGCCACGTCGCAACGTCGGAGCAGCATCGTCAGGCAACACTGGCGGTGCGACTCTAAGCAGGGTCTCCTAACCAAGCGCAGCGAACAATTACACAACACCGCGGGCGAGCAAGGAATGGCCTCACAACGTCTTTGTGCTTCAACCTCGGTGTCCCTTCCTCTGTTGTCGGTTTGCCTCGAGGGAGTACGAGATACCTCGGCTCCTCATTTTGTATTTCTGAAACCACTCCTTGCTCTCTGGCATGGCCTCGCGAGGTCTTTGTGCATCGCTCAGGGGTGTCCTTTCCTCCCTTGTCGGTTTGCCCCGAGGGAATGCGACATGTGGGTCTCCATAGGAGGTGTTTTCTGACACCTCGGGCTCCGCACTTTGCCCTTGCCAGGCCACGCGTTGCTCGCCAGCTTTTTTTTGCTGTTGGATTGTGGCGCGTTGGGTTAGGAGATACTGCTTACTGCCTTTTCTCGCCTGAGCTTTCTGACTCCTAACTGCCCTTCAAAACCGAGAAGAAATGAGAGCAGATGAACTCAAGGCATCGCAGTCCACAAAAAGTCAAATTCAAATTCCTGAAAGAGAGGAAGTAGCTGAGAATCTAGCTTCGATTCCAGCTCACAAATTTAACAATTGACTTCAATGAAAGATAAGTTGGGGAACAAATTGACTCCTCGGGTCCGCACTTTGTCATTGTGGGCCATGCCTTGTGCACCGGCTTGTGTGATTGTTCGCCTCGCTGAGTTTGGATGTCACGCTTACTGTCATAGGAAAAAATAACATCCGGAAAAAATAACATCTAAGTCCTTTTCAGATTTGATTTAATCAGACGTTATTTTTTCCTCATTTGCTCCAGACACAAAATGAAAATAGATAGGATGGACAAAATGGATAGGATGAGGGATGAGGAAAACGACCGATCATTATCAAATGACGAGGCCGTCCATCTTGCATTCAATCCTTGCCTGTTTTGAAGCAAATAGTGTACCGTTTCATGGCTCATGCGTTGGATACTCACACCGGATTTTTTTTCTGTTTGGATGCGAGTTCATTATCTACTGCCTTGTTTAGTCAATTTCCCCGGTGTAGTCCAGCCCTTTCCAATCCACATTGCGTGATTCCAACTCTTGCAAACATACAGGCCCAAGAGGATGCGCAGTCACAAGCCACTCAAGCCATTGGAGCTGCAACTGCAGCTGATGAGCTTCTGACGGCTTGACCTCAAAGTCACTTGCACAAGCACTGTGCGTTGACCAGATAACCTGTTAAGTGCCTTTTGACCTGGCTTTATGCATTTCGCAAGTCTCTCTGGATGTTATTTATTCAGATGTTATTTTTTCCAGATGTTATTTTTTCCGGATGTTATTTTTTCCTACGACAGTATTGCCTTTCTTCGCTGGAGGTGGCTGTTTCCCAACTTGCCCGTTGACACCCAGATGAAATGAAAATAGTTCACGAACGTAGAAGAAGTAAGAAACGAAGTCAACGCCAATTGAACATTGAGAATAACACGATCCATGACGAATATCAATTGGAAAGACGATTATCAGATTTCACCTTCGACTTCAGCGAGCAATTCAAAAAAATTGAGGTTATGTGGTTGCGGACGTCCTGGAGCAGTGGGCGTATCAGCTGGAGAGCTTGGAATGTGGGCGGCGGGAGGCGGCCTGGCGCCTGTTCAGTTACACACCATCCTCCACTACCCGTTCTTCTTCCGAATCGGGAAGGCGGCCGCCCGCCAAGAGCCGCGCCCCGGCTCCACCTGCCAGTCGCGGCGGCACTCCTCCTCCATCTCCCGCAGCGCCTCCAGCCGCTCGAACTTCTGGTGGATCACCCTCCCCGCAACCGGTTGGGCGTTCGTTTTGAGGCGCAGCTCCATCCCGTGCTTGCCTCAGGGCGGCGGATAGGGGTGGAACCGGTCGCAGAAGATGCGGCCCTCGAACTCCTTCAGGATCTCTGCGCGGAGCTGGACTGCCAGCGGGTGCTGCTCTTCCGCCTCTGCTGTGACCACCCCACTTACTTCCTTCGCCTCCTTGGCCGCATCGATCAGCACCTTGGCCACCATTACCCCCTCCTCGGCTTCCAGGGTCTCGTCCTCCTCGTCTCCGTCGGGGCCTTTGGCGCCGACGGTGAGCCTCATCTTCTTCACCTCAGCCTCCATGTCTTCCTCCACTTCGGACAGGGTGCAGGACAACGGGGATGAGCTGCCGGATCGGCCGGTCGCGTGGTGGCGTCTGCTCAGCGCTGCGATCTCACTTGCTTCGGTGCCGGCGATGACCCATCGTGGGTCGTGGTGGAGCTAGAGTGCATCCCGCCAGGGTTGCACATCCAGCCTGTGCTCTTTCAGCCAGGGGTAACCCAGAATCAGGTCACACCCTATTTCGCCGTCATTGACGGTGATCTGGCTGTGACACCTCTTCACTCCTCCACTCCTCTCTCCTTCACTCCTGAAGTTGAACACCAGGAGGACGTCCGCCCCGTTGCTGCCGACAGACAGCAGGTCGCCGTTCACCGCCCGCAGTAGCAGCGGCCACTCGCTGCGGCGGAAACATCCGTTTGGGAACAAGTCCCGACGGATCAGCGACGTCTGCGCCACCGTGTCGATAAGGGCCTTCCTCTTGTCCTCCCGGTCGTCGATCTCGATGACCACATCCAGCATCAGCTGGTAGCTGCCGCCCCGCCTCTCCATGCGGCCCACCTGGAA
>CAAHFI011416536.1:0-13768 GCA_900893395.1 Euglena gracilis
CAAATAACGTCATTTTCGGTCATTTTTCGGCCAAATCGGTGCGGCGGCCCTCCAAAAACGAGCTCTCCCCGGCTAGAGGTCGATCCTTTCCTAATCGTTGCGAAGGGCGGCGGGCGGATAGGCGCAATTTTGCCCGCGGCGGGCGTGCGTAAAACGCAGCAATTACCGCCCGGGAGGCGCAAAACAGCACGTAAGTAACGGACGCCCCAAATAACGTCATTTTTCGGTCATTTTCGGCCAAAATCGGCTGCGGCGGCCCTCCAAAAACGAGCGCTCTGCCCGGCTAGAGGTCGGCGATCCTTTCCCTAATGTTGCGAAGGGCGGCGGGCGGATAGGCGCAATTTTGCCCGCGGCGGGCGTGCGTAAAACGCAGCAATTACCGCCCGGGAGGCGCAAAACAGCACGTAAGTAACGGACGCCCCAAATAACGTCATTTTTCGGTCATTTTCGGCCAAAATCGGCTGCGGCGGCCCTCCAAAAACGAGCGCTCTGCCCCGGCTAGAGGTCGGCGATCCTTTCCTAATCGTTGCGAAGGGCGGCGGGCGGATAGGCGCAATTTTGCCCGCGGCGGGCGTGCGTAAAACGCAGCAATTACCGCCCGGGAGGCGCAAAACAGCACGTAAGTAACGGACGCCCCAAATAACGTCATTTTTCGGTCATTTTCGGCCAAATCGGCTGCGGCGGCCCTCCAAAAACGAGCGCTCTGCCCCGGCTAGAGGTCGGCGATCCTTTCCCTAATGTTGCGAAAGGGCGGGGGCGGATAGGCGCAATTTTGCCCGCGCGGGCGTGCGTAAAACGCAGCAATTACCGCCCGGGAGGCGCAAAACAGCACGTAAGTAACGGACGCCCCAAATAACGTCATTTTTCGGTCATTTTCGGCCAAAATCGGCTGCGGCGGCCCTCCAAAAACGAGCGCTCTGCCCGGCTAGAGGTCGGCGATCCTTTCCCTAATCGTTGCGAAGGGCGGCGGGCGGATAGGCGCAATTTTGCCCGCGGCGGGCGTGCGTAAAACGCAGCAATTACCGCCCGGGAGGCGCAAAACAGCACGTAAGTAACGGACGCCCCAAATAACGTCATTTTTCGGTCATTTTCGGCCAAAATCGGCTGCGGCGGCCTCCAAAAACGAGCGCTCTGCCCCGGCTAGAGGTCGGCGATCCTTTCCAATGTTGCGAAGGGGGCGGCGGGCATAGGCGCAATTTTGCCCGCGGCGGGCGTGCGTAAAACGCAGCAATTACCGCCCGGGAGGCGCAAAACAGCACGTAAGTAACGGACGCCCCAAATAACGTCATTTTTCGGTCATTTTCGGCCAAAATCGGCTGCGCGGCGGCCCAAAAACGAGCGCTCTGCCCGGCTAGAGGTCGGCGATCCTTTCCTAATCGTTGCGAAGGGCGGCGGGCGGATAGGCGCAATTTTGCCGCGGCGGGCGTGCGTAAAACGCAGCAATTACCGCCCGGGAGGCGCAAAACAGCACGTAAGTAACGGACGCCCCAAATAACGTCATTTTTCGGTCATTTTCGGCCAAAATCGGCTGCGGCGGCCCTCCAAAAACGAGCGCTCTGCCCCGGCTAGAGGTCGGCGATCCTTTCCCTAATCGTTGCGAAGGCGGCGGGCGGATAGGCGCAATTTTGCCCGCGGCGGGCGTGCGTAAAACGCAGCAATTACCGCCCGGGAGGCGCAAAACAGCACGTAAGTAACGGACGCCCCAAATAACGTCATTTTTCGGTCATTTTCGGCCAAAATCGGCTGCGGCGGCCCTCCAAAAACGAGCGCTCTGCCCCGGCTAGAGGTCGGCGATCCTTTCCCTAATCGTTGCGAAGGGCGGCGGCGGATAGGCGCAATTTTGCCCGCGGCGGGCGTGCGTAAAACGCAGCAATTACCGCCCGGGAGGCGCAAAACAGCACGTAAGTAACGGACGCCCCAAATAACGTCATTTTTCGGTCATTTTCGGCCAAAATCGGCTGCGGCGGCCCTCCAAAAACGAGCGCTCTGCCCGGCTAGAGGTCGGCGATCCTTTCCCTAATCGTTGCGAAGGGCGGCGGCGGATAGGCGCAATTTTGCCCGCGGCGGGCGTGCGTAAAACGCAGCAATTACCGCCCGGGAGGCGCAAAACAGCACGTAAGTAACGGACGCCCCAAATAACGTCATTTTTCGGTCATTTTCGGCCAAAATCGGCTGCGGCGGCCTCCAAAAACGAGCGCTCTGCCCGGCTAGAGGTCGGCGATCCTTTCCCTAATCGTTGCGAAGGGCGGCGGGCGGATAGGCGCAATTTTGCCGCTGCGGGCGTGCGTAAAACGCAGCAATTACCGCCCGGGAGGCGCAAAACAGCACGTAAGTAACGGACGCCCCAAATAACGTCATTTTTCGGTCATTTTCGGCCAAAATCGGCTGCGGCGGCCCTCCAAAAACGAGCGCTCTGCCCCGGCTAGAGGTCGGCGATCCTTTCCAATGTTGCGAAGGGCGGCGGGCGGATAGGCGCAATTTTGCCCGCGGCGGGCGTGCGTAAAACGCAGCAATTACCGCCCGGGAGGCGCAAAACAGCACGTAAGTAACGGACGCCCCAAATAACGTCATTTTTCGGTCATTTTCGGCCAAAATCGGCTGCGGCGCCTCCAAAAACGAGCGCTCTGCCCCGGCTAGAGGTCGGCGATCCTTTCCCTAATCGTTGCGAAGGGCGGCGGGCGGATAGGCGCAATTTTGCCCGCGGCGTGCGTAAAACGCAGCAATTACCGCCCGGGAGGCGCAAAACAGCACGTAAGTAACGGACGCCCCAAATAACGTCATTTTTCGGTCATTTTCGGCCAAAATCGGCTGCGCGGCCCTCCAAAAACGAGCGCTCTGCCCCGGCTAGAGGTCGGCGATCCTTTCCCTAATCGTTGCGAAGGGCGGCGGGCGGATAGGCGCAATTTTGCCCGCGGCGGGCGTGCGTAAAACGCAGCAATTACCGCCCGGGAGGCGCAAAACAGCACGTAAGTAACGGACGCCCCAAATAACGTCATTTTTCGGTCATTTTCGGCCAAAATCGGCTGCGGCGGCCCTCCAAAAACGAGCGCTCTGCCCCGGCTAGAGGTCGGCGATCCTTTCCCTAATGTTGCGAAGGGCGGCGGGCGGATAGGCGCAATTTTGCCCGCGGCGGGCGTGCGTAAAACGCAGCAATTACCGCCCGGGAGGCGCAAAACAGCACGTAAGTAACGGACGCCCCAAATAACGTCATTTTTCGGTCATTTTCGGCCAAAATCGGCTGCGGCGGCCCTCCAAAAACGAGCGCTCTGCCCCGGCTAGAGGTCGGCGATCCTTTCCCTAATCGTTGCGAAGGGCGGCGGGCGGATAGGCGCAATTTTGCCCGCGGCGGGCGTGCGTAAAACGCAGCAATTACCGCCCGGGAGGCGCAAAACAGCACGTAAGTAACGGACGCCCCAAATAACGTCATTTTTCGGTCATTTTCGGCCAAAATCGGCTGCGGCGGCCTCCAAAAACGAGCGCTCTGCCCGGCTAGAGGTCGGCGATCCTTTCCCTAATCGTTGTTGAAGGGCGGCGGCGGATAGGCGCAATTTTGCCCGCGGCGGGCGTGCGTAAAACGCAGCAATTACCGCCCGGGAGGCGCAAAACAGCACGTAAGTAACGGACGCCCCAAATAACGTCATTTTTCGGTCATTTTCGGCCAAAATCGGCTGCGGCGGCCCTCCAAAAACGAGCGCTCTGCCCCGGCTAGAGGTCGGCGATCCTTTCCCTAATCGTTGCGAAGGGCGGCGGGCGGATAGGCGCAATTTTGCCCGCGGCGGGCGTGCGTAAAACGCAGCAATTACCGCCCGGGAGGCGCAAAACAGCACGTAAGTAACGGACGCCCCAAATAACGTCATTTTTCGGTCATTTTCGGCCAAAATCGGCTGCGGCGGCCCTCCAAAAACGAGCGCTCTGCCCCGGCTAGAGGTCGGCGATCCTTTCCCTAATCGTTGCGAAGGGCGGCGGGCGGATAGGCGCAATTTTGCCCGCGGCGGGCGTGCGTAAAACGCAGCAATTACCGCCCGGGAGGCGCAAAACAGCACGTAAGTAACGGACGCCCCAAATAACGTCATTTTTCGGTCATTTTCGGCCAAAATCGGCTGCGGCGGCCCTCCAAAAACGAGCGCTCTGCCCGGCTAGAGGTCGGCGATCCTTTCCCTAATCGTTGCGAAGGGCGGCGGGCGGATAGGCGCAATTTTGCCCGCGCGGGCGTGCGTAAAACGCAGCAATTACCGCCCGGGAGGCGCAAAACAGCACGTAAGTAACGGACGCCCCAAATAACGTCATTTTTCGGTCATTTTCGGCCAAAATCGGCTGCGGCGGCCCTCCAAAAACGAGCGCTCTGCCCCGGCTAGAGGTCGGCGATCCTTTCCCTAATCGTTGCGAAGGGCGGCGGGCGGATAGGCGCAATTTTGCCCGCGGCGGGCGTGCGTAAAACGCAGCAATTACCGCCCGGGAGGCGCAAAACAGCACGTAAGTAACGGACGCCCCAAATAACGTCATTTTTCGGTCATTTTCGGCCAAAATCGGCTGCGGCGGCCCTCCAAAAACGAGCGCTCTGCCCCGGCTAGAGGTCGGCGATCCTTTCCCTAATCGTTGCGAAGGGCGGCGGGCGGATAGGCGCAATTTTGCCGCGCGGGCGTGCGTAAAACGCAGCAATTACCGCCCGGGAGGCGCAAAACAGCACGTAAGTAACGGACGCCCCAAATAACGTCATTTTTCGGTCATTTTCGGCCAAAATCGGCTGCGGCGGCCCTCCAAAAACGAGCGCTCTGCCCCGGCTAGAGGTCGGCGATCCTTTCCCTAATCGTTGCGAAGGGCGGCGGGCGGATAGGCGCAATTTTGCCCGGCGGGCGTGCGTAAAACGCAGCAATTACCGCCCGGGAGGCGCAAAACAGCACGTAAGTAACGGACGCCCCAAATAACGTCATTTTTCGGTCATTTTCGGCCAAAATCGGCTGCGGCGGCCCTCCAAAAACGAGCGCTCTGCCCCGGCTAGAGGTCGGCGATCCTTTCCCTAATGTTGCGAAGGGCGGCGGGCGGATAGGCGCAATTTTGCCCGCGCGGGCGTGCGTAAAACGCAGCAATTACCGCCCGGGAGGCGCAAAACAGCACGTAAGTAACGGACGCCCCAAATAACGTCATTTTTCGGTCATTTTCGGCCAAAATCGGCTGCGGCGGCCCTCCAAAAACGAGCGCTCTGCCCCGGCTAGAGGTCGGCGATCCTTTCCCTAATGTTGCGAAGGGCGGCGGGCGGATAGGCGCAATTTTGCCCGCGCGGGCGTGCGTAAAACGCAGCAATTACCGCCCGGGAGGCGCAAAACAGCACGTAAGTAACGGACGCCCCAAATAACGTCATTTTTCGGTCATTTTCGGCCAAAATCGGCTGCGGCGGCCCTCCAAAAACGAGCGCTCTGCCCCGGCTAGAGGTCGGCGATCCTTTCCCTAATGTTGCGAAGGGCGGCGGGCGGATAGGCGCAATTTTGCCCGCGCGGGCGTGCGTAAAACGCAGCAATTACCGCCCGGGAGGCGCAAAACAGCACGTAAGTAACGGACGCCCCAAATAACGTCATTTTTCGGTCATTTTCGGCCAAAATCGGCTGCGGCGGCCCTCCAAAAACGAGCGCTCTGCCCCGGCTAGAGGTCGGCGATCCTTTCCCTAATCGTTGCGAAGGGCGGCGGGCGGATAGGCGCAATTTTGCCCGCGGCGGGCGTGCGTAAAACGCAGCAATTACCGCCCGGGAGGCGCAAAACAGCACGTAAGTAACGGACGCCCCAAATAACGTCATTTTTCGGTCATTTTCGGCCAAAATCGGCTGCGGCGGCCCTCCAAAAACGAGCGCTCTGCCCCGGCTAGAGGTCGGCGATCCTTTCCCTAATTTGCGAAGGGCGGCGGGCGGATAGGCGCAATTTTGCCCGCTGCGGGCGTGCGTAAAACGCAGCAATTACCGCCCGGGAGGCGCAAAACAGCACGTAAGTAACGGACGCCCCAAATAACGTCATTTTTCGGTCATTTTCGGCCAAAATCGGCTGCGGCGGCCCTCCAAAAACGAGCGCTCTGCCCCGGCTAGAGGTCGGCGATCCTTTCCCTAATCGTTGCGAAGGGCGGCGGGCGGATAGGCGCAATTTTGCCGCGGCGGGCGTGCGTAAAACGCAGCAATTACCGCCCGGGAGGCGCAAAACAGCACGTAAGTAACGGACGCCCCAAATAACGTCATTTTTCGGTCATTTTCGGCCAAAATCGGCTGCGGCGGCCCTCCAAAAACGAGCGCTCTGCCCCGGCTAGAGGTCGGCGATCCTTTCCCTAATGTTGCGAAGGGCGGCGGGCGGATAGGCGCAATTTTGCCGCGGCGGGCGTGCGTAAAACGCAGCAATTACCGCCCGGGAGGCGCAAAACAGCACGTAAGTAACGGACGCCCCAAATAACGTCATTTTTCGGTCATTTTCGGCCAAAATCGGCTGCGGCGGCCCTCCAAAAACGAGCGCTCTGCCCCGGCTAGAGGTCGGCGATCCTTTCCCTAATCGTTGCGAAGGGCGGCGGGCGGATAGGCGCAATTTTGCCGCGCGGGCGTGCGTAAAACGCAGCAATTACCGCCCGGGAGGCGCAAAACAGCACGTAAGTAACGGACGCCCCAAATAACGTCATTTTTCGGTCATTTTCGGCCAAAATCGGCTGCGGCGGCCCTCCAAAAACGAGCGCTCTGCCCCGGCTAGAGGTCGGCGATCCTTTCCCTAATGTTGCGAAGGGCGGCGGGCGGATAGGCGCAATTTTGCCCGCGGCGGGCGTGCGTAAAACGCAGCAATTACCGCCCGGGAGGCGCAAAACAGCACGTAAGTAACGGACGCCCCAAATAACGTCATTTTTCGGTCATTTTCGGCCAAAATCGGCTGCGGCGGCCCTCCAAAAACGAGCGCTCTGCCCCGGCTAGAGGTCGGCGATCCTTTCCCTAATTGTTGCGAAGGGCGGCGGGCGGATAGGCGCAATTTTGCCGCGCGCGGGCGTGCGTAAAACGCAGCAATTACCGCCCGGGAGGCGCAAAACAGCACGTAAGTAACGGACGCCCCAAATAACGTCATTTTTCGGTCATTTTCGGCCAAAATCGGCTGCGGCGGCCCTCCAAAAACGAGCGCTCTGCCCCGGCTAGAGGTCGGCGATCCTTTCCCTAATCGTTGCGAAGGGCGGCGGGCGGATAGGCGCAATTTTGCCGCGGCGGGCGTGCGTAAAACGCAGCAATTACCGCCCGGGAGGCGCAAAACAGCACGTAAGTAACGGACGCCCCAAATAACGTCATTTTTCGGTCATTTTCGGCCAAAATCGGCTGCGGGGCCCTCCAAAAACGAGCGCTCTGCCCCGGCTAGAGGTCGGCGATCCTTTCCCTAATGTTGCGAAGGGCGGCGGGCGGATAGGCGCAATTTTGCCCGCGGCGGGCGTGCGTAAAACGCAGCAATTACCGCCCGGGAGGCGCAAAACAGCACGTAAGTAACGGACGCCCCAAATAACGTCATTTTTCGGTCATTTTCGGCCAAAATCGGCTGCGGCGGCCCTCCAAAAACGAGCGCTCTGCCCCGGCTAGAGGTCGGCGATCCTTTCCCTAATCGTTGCGAAGGGCGGCGGGCGGATAGGCGCAATTTTGCCCGCGCGGGCGTGCGTAAAACGCAGCAATTACCGCCCGGGAGGCGCAAAACAGCACGTAAGTAACGGACGCCCCAAATAACGTCATTTTTCGGTCATTTTCGGCCAAAATCGGCTGCGGCGGCCCTCCAAAAACGAGCGCTCTGCCCCGGCTAGAGGTCGGCGATCCTTTCCCTAATGTTGCGAAGGGCGGCGGGCGGATAGGCGCAATTTTGCCCGCGCGGGCGTGCGTAAAACGCAGCAATTACCGCCCGGGAGGCGCAAAACAGCACGTAAGTAACGGACGCCCCAAATAACGTCATTTTTCGGTCATTTTCGGCCAAAATCGGCTGCGGCGGCCCTCCAAAAACGAGCGCTCTGCCCCGGCTAGAGGTCGGCGATCCTTTCCCTAATGTTGCGAAGGGCGGCGGGCGGATAGGCGCAATTTTGCCCGCGCGGGCGTGCGTAAAACGCAGCAATTACCGCCCGGGAGGCGCAAAACAGCACGTAAGTAACGGACGCCCCAAATAACGTCATTTTTCGGTCATTTTCGGCCAAAATCGGCTGCGGCGGCCCTCCAAAAACGAGCGCTCTGCCCCGGCTAGAGGTCGGCGATCCTTTCCCTAATGTTGCGAAGGGCGGCGGGCGGATAGGCGCAATTTTGCCGCGGCGGGCGTGCGTAAAACGCAGCAATTACCGCCCGGGAGGCGCAAAACAGCACGTAAGTAACGGACGCCCCAAATAACGTCATTTTTCGGTCATTTTCGGCCAAAATCGGCTGCGGCGGCCCTCCAAAAACGAGCGCTCTGCCCCGGCTAGAGGTCGGCGATCCTTTCCCTAATCGTTGCGAAGGGCGGCGGGCGGATAGGCGCAATTTTGCCGCGGCGGGCGTGCGTAAAACGCAGCAATTACCGCCCGGGAGGCGCAAAACAGCACGTAAGTAACGGACGCCCCAAATAACGTCATTTTTCGGTCATTTTCGGCCAAAATCGGCTGCGCGGCCCTCCAAAAACGAGCGCTCTGCCCCGGCTAGAGGTCGGCGATCCTTTCCCTAATGTTGCGAAGGGCGGCGGGCGGATAGGCGCAATTTTGCCCGCGGCGGGCGTGCGTAAAACGCAGCAATTACCGCCCGGGAGGCGCAAAACAGCACGTAAGTAACGGACGCCCCAAATAACGTCATTTTTCGGTCATTTTCGGCCAAAATCGGCTGCGGCGGCCCTCCAAAAACGAGCGCTCTGCCCCGGCTAGAGGTCGGCGATCCTTTCCCTAATGTTGCGAAGGGCGGCGGGCGGATAGGCGCAATTTTGCCCGCGGCGGGCGTGCGTAAAACGCAGCAATTACCGCCCGGGAGGCGCAAAACAGCACGTAAGTAACGGACGCCCCAAATAACGTCATTTTTCGGTCATTTTCGGCCAAAATCGGCTGCGGCGGCCCTCCAAAAACGAGCGCTCTGCCCCGGCTAGAGGTCGGCGATCCTTTCCCTAATCGTTGCGAAGGGCGGCGGGCGGATAGGCGCAATTTTGCCGCGCGCGGCGTGCGTAAAACGCAGCAATTACCGCCCGGGAGGCGCAAAACAGCACGTAAGTAACGGACGCCCCAATAACGTCATTTTTCGGTCATTTTCGGCCAAAATCGGCTGCGGCGGCCCTCCAAAAACGAGCGCTCTGCCCCGGCTAGAGGTCGGCGATCCTTTCCCTAATCGTTGCGAAGGGCGGCGGGCGGATAGGCGCAATTTTGCCCGCGCGGGCGTGCGTAAAACGCAGCAATTACCGCCCGGGAGGCGCAAAACAGCACGTAAGTAACGGACGCCCCAAATAACGTCATTTTTCGGTCATTTTCGGCCAAAATCGGCTGCGGCGGCCCTCCAAAAACGAGCGCTCTGCCCCGGCTAGAGGTCGGCGATCCTTTCCCTAATCGTTGCGAAGGGCGGCGGGCGGATAGGCGCAATTTTGCCCGCGGCGGGCGTGCGTAAAACGCAGCAATTACCGCCCGGGAGGCGCAAAACAGCACGTAAGTAACGGACGCCCCAAATAACGTCATTTTTCGGTCATTTTCGGCCAAAATCGGCTGCGGCGGCCCTCCAAAAACGAGCGCTCTGCCCGGCTAGAGGTCGGCGATCCTTTCCCTAATGTTGCGAAGGGCGGCGGGCGGATAGGCGCAATTTTGCCCGCGGCGGGCGTGCGTAAAACGCAGCAATTACCGCCCGGGAGGCGCAAAACAGCACGTAAGTAACGGACGCCCCAAATAACGTCATTTTTCGGTCATTTTCGGCCAAAATCGGCTGCGGCGCCTCCAAAAACGAGCGCTCTGCCCCGGCTAGAGGTCGGCGATCCTTTCCTAATGTTGCGAAGGGCGGCGGGCGGATAGGCGCAATTTTGCCCGCGGCGGGCGTGCGTAAAACGCAGCAATTACCGCCCGGGAGGCGCAAAACAGCACGTAAGTAACGGACGCCCCAAAAACGTCATTTTTCGGTCATTTTCGGCCAAAATCGGCTGCGGCGGCCCTCCAAAAACGAGCGCTCTGCCCCGGCTAGAGGTCGGCGATCCTTTCCCTAATCGTTGCGAAGGGCGGCGGGCGGATAGGCGCAATTTTGCCCGCGGCGGGCGTGCGTAAAACGCAGCAATTACCGCCCGGGAGGCGCAAAACAGCACGTAAGTAACGGACGCCCCAAATAACGTCATTTTTCGGTCATTTTCGGCCAAAATCGGCTGCGGCGGCCCTCCAAAAACGAGCGCTCTGCCCCGGCTAGAGGTCGGCGATCCTTTCCCTAATCGTTGCGAAGGGCGGCGGGCGGATAGGCGCAATTTTGCCCGCGCGGGCGTGCGTAAAACGCAGCAATTACCGCCCGGGAGGCGCAAAACAGCACGTAAGTAACGGACGCCCCAAATAACGTCATTTTTCGGTCATTTTCGGCCAAAATCGGCTGCGGCGGCCCTCCAAAAACGAGCGCTCTGCCCCGGCTAGAGGTCGGCGATCCTTTCCCTAATTGTTGCGAAGGGCGGCGGGCGGATAGGCGCAATTTTGCCCGCGCGGGCGTGCGTAAAACGCAGCAATTACCGCCCGGGAGGCGCAAAACAGCACGTAAGTAACGGACGCCCCAAATAACGTCATTTTTCGGTCATTTTCGGCCAAAATCGGCTGCGGCGGCCCTCCAAAAACGAGCGCTCTGCCCCGGCTAGAGGTCGGCGATCCTTTCCCTAATCGTTGCGAAGGGCGGCGGGCGGATAGGCGCAATTTTGCCCGCGGCGGGCGTGCGTAAAACGCAGCAATTACCGCCCGGGAGGCGCAAAACAGCACGTAAGTAACGGACGCCCCAAATAACGTCATTTTTCGGTCATTTTCGGCCAAAATCGGCTGCGGCGGCCCTCCAAAAACGAGCGCTCTGCCCCGGCTAGAGGTCGGCGATCCTTTCCCTAATGTTGCGAAGGGCGGCGGGCGGATAGGCGCAATTTTGCCCGCGCGGGCGTGCGTAAAACGCAGCAATTACCGCCCGGGAGGCGCAAAACAGCACGTAAGTAACGGACGCCCCAAATAACGTCATTTTTCGGTCATTTTCGGCCAAAATCGGCTGCGGCGGCCTCCAAAAACGAGCGCTCTGCCCGGCTAGAGGTCGGCGATCCTTTCCCTAATCGTTGCGAAGGGCGGCGGGCGGATAGGCGCAATTTTGCCCGCGGGCGTGCGTAAAACGCAGCAATTACCGCCCGGGAGGCGCAAAACAGCACGTAAGTAACGGACGCCCCAAAAACGTCATTTTTCGGTCATTTTCGGCCAAATCGGCTGCGGCGGCCCTCCAAAAACGAGCGCTCTGCCCCGGCTAGAGGTCGGCGATCCTTTCCTAATCGTTGCGAAGGGCGGCGGGCGGATAGGCGCAATTTTGCCCGCGGCGGGCGTGCGTAAAACGCAGCAATTACCGCCCGGGAGGCGCAAAACAGCACGTAAGTAACGGACGCCCCAAATAACGTCATTTTTCGGTCATTTTCGGCCAAAATCGGCTGCGCGGCCCTCCAAAAACGAGCGCTCTGCCCGGCTAGAGGTCGGCGATCCTTTCCCTAATCGTTGCGAAGGGCGGCGGGCGGATAGGCGCAATTTTGCCCGCGGCGGGCGTGCGTAAAACGCAGCAATTACCGCCCGGGAGGCGCAAAACAGCACGTAAGTAACGGACGCCCCAAATAACGTCATTTTTCGGTCATTTTCGGCCAAAATCGGCTGCGCGGCCCTCCAAAAACGAGCGCTCTGCCCCGGCTAGAGGTCGGCGATCCTTTCCTAATCGTTGCGAAGGGCGGCGGCGATAGGCCAATTTTGCCCGCGGCGGGCGTGCGTAAACGCAGCAATTACCGCCCGGGAGGCGCAAAACAGCACGTAAGTAACGGACGCGATCCTTTACCTGACTGTTGCGAAGGGCGGCGGGCGGATAGGCGCAATTTTGCCCGCGGCGGGCGTGCGTAAAACGCAGCAGTTACCGCCCGGGAGGCGCAAAATAGCACGTAATTAACGGACGCCCCAAAAACGTCATTTTTCGGCCGTTTTCGGCCGAAATCGGCTGCGCGGCGCTCCAAAAACGAGCGCTCTGCCCCGGCTAGAGGTCGGCGATCCTTTACCTGACTGTTGCGAAGGGCGGCGGGCGGATAGGCGCAATTTTGCCCGCGGCGGGCGTGCGTAAAACGCAGCAGTTACCGCCCGGGAGGCGCAAAATAGCACGTAAGTAACGGACGCCCAAAAACGTCATTTTTCGGCCGTTTTCGGCCGAAAAGCTGCGCCGGCGCTCCAAAAACGAGCGCTCTGCCCCGGCTAGAGGTCGGCGATCCTTTACCTGACGTTGCGAAGGGCGGCGGCGGACAGGCGCAATTTTGCCCGCGGCGGGCGTGCGTAAAACGCAGCAGTTACCGCCCGGGAGGCGCAAAATAGCACGTAATTAACGGACGCCCCAAAAAACGTCATTTTTCGGCCGTTTTCGGCCGAAATCGGCTGCGCCGGCGCTCCAAAAACGAGCGCTCTGCCCCGGCTAGAGGTCGGCGATCCTTTACCTGACTGTTGCGAAGGGCGGCGGGCGGAGGCGCAATTTTGCCCGCGGCGGGCGTGCGTAAAACGCAGCAGTTACCGCCCGGGAGGCGCAAAATAGCACGTAATTAACGGACGCCCCAAAAACGTCATTTTTCGGCCGTTTTCGGCCGAAATCGGCTGCGCCGGCGCTCCAAAAACGAGCGCTCTGCCCGGCTAGAGGTCGGCGATCCTTTACCTGACTGTTGCGAAGGGCGGCGGGCGGATAGGCGCAATTTTGCCCGCGGCGGGCGTGCGTAAAACGCAGCAGTTACCGCCCGGGAGGCGCAAAATAGCACGTTTAACGGACGCCCCAAAAACGTCATTTTTCGGCCGTTTTCGGCCGAAATCGGCTGCGCGGCGCTCCAAAAACGAGCGCTCTGCCCCGGCTAGAGGTCGGCGATCCTTTACCTGACTGTTGCGAAGGGCGGCGGGCGGATAGGCGCAATTTTGCCCGCGGCGGGCGTGCGTAAAACGCAGCAGTTACCGCCCGGGAGGCGCAAAATAGCACGTAATTAACGGACGCCCCAAAAAACGTCATTTTTCGGCCGTTTTCGGCCGAAATCGGCTGCGCCGGCGCTCCAAAAACGAGCGCTCTGCCCCGGCTAGAGGTCGGCGATCCTTTACCTGACTGTTGCGAAGGGCGGCGGGCGGAAGGCGCAATTTTGCCGCGGCGGGCGTGCGTAAAACGCAGCAGTTACCGCCCGGGAGGCGCAAAATAGCACGTAATTAACGGACGCCCCAAAAACGTCATTTTTCGGCCGTTTTCGGCCGAAATCGGCTGCGCCGGCGCTCCAAAAACGAGCGCTCTGCCCCGGCTAGAGGTCGGCGATCCTTTACCTGACTGTTGCGAAGGGCGGCGGGCGGATAGGCGCAATTTTGCCCGCGGCGGGCGTGCGTAAAACGCAGCAGTTACCGCCCGGGAGGCGCAAAATAGCACGTAATTAACGGACGCCCCAAAAACGTCATTTTTCGGCCGTTTTTCGGCCGAAATCGGCTGCGCCGGCGCTCCAAAAACGAGCGCTCTGCCCCGGCTAGAGGTCGGCGATCCTTTACCTGACTGTTGCGAAGGGCGGCGGGCGGATAGGCGCAATTTTGCCCGCGGCGGGCGTGCGTAAA